>BMAO01036930.1:0-11700 GCA_019973975.1 Trichonephila clavata
GACCCGTCCGCTTGGTATATGCGGCGGGGTATCGTAATGTTTGTTCGACAAGGCACGCATTCTCCGGTGTGTAGAAGGATTGCTAACAGAACTGTGGATCCATCGACCTTACGTTCTGATGCATGAGGGATAGTCTTACCGTGACCCGTCCGACCAGTATAAATGGCGGGGTAGCGTAATGTTCGTTGCGACAAGGCACAACATTCACTGGGCTGTGGAAGGTTTCAGAACAGAACTGTGGATCATTGATTGCGTTCTGATGCATGCGGGACGATCTTACGTGACCCGTCCGCCCGGTATATGCGGCGGGGTATCGTAATGTTTCTTCCGACAAGGCACGACATTCTACGGGTTGTAGAAGGATTCAGAACAAGAACTGTGGATCCACTGATCTTGCGTTCTGATGCTTGCGGGACGATCTTACCGTGACCCGTCGCCCGGTATATGCGGCGGGGTATCGTAATGTTTCTTCCGACAAGGCACGACATTCACCGGGTTGTAGAAGGATTCAGAACAAGAACTGTGGATCCACTGATCTTGCGTTCTGATGCTTGCGGGACGATCTTACCGTGACCCGTCCGCCCGGTATATGCGGCGGGGTATCGTAATGTTTCTTCCGACAAGGCACGACATTCACCGGGTTGTAGAAGGATTCAGAACAAGAACTGTGGATCCACTGATCTTGCGTTCTGATGCTTGCGGGACGATCTTACCGTGACCCGTCCGCCCGGTATATGCGGCGGGGTATCGTAATGTTTCTTCCGACAAGGCACGACATTCACCGGGTTGTAGAAGGATTCAGAACAAGAACTGTGGATCCACTGATCTTGCGTTCTGATGCTTGCGGGACGATTTACCGTGACCCGTCCGCCCGGTATATGCGGCGGGGTATCGTAATGTTTCTTCCGACAAGGCACGACATTCACCGGGTTGTAGAAGGATTCAGAACAAGAACTGTGGATCCACTGACTTGCGTTCTGATGCATGCGGGACGATCTTACCGTGACCCGTCCGCCCGGTATATGTGGCGGGGTATCGTAATGTTCGTTCCGACAAGGCACGACATTCACCGGGCTGTGGAAGGATTCAGAATAGAACACTGGACCTACCAACTTTGCGTTGTGATGCATGCGCAAAGACGGTCTTATTTTGTACGATTTTTTTTAGTAATGTGTGTAATTTCTTTTCTTATTAGTTTTGTAAATAAAAAATAAGAATTTTTCTGGATAAGTCATTTTTTTAAATTTTAACTGAGAAAAATCGTGGTTTGGACAGCGACCTTAAATTTGGAACGAACGGAATTCCAAATGAAGCTTTGTGTGAAAGAAATAAAGTAATACCTCACTGGACGATAGTATTCTCTATTCCGCCTATTAATTTCCGAGTGACAAAATTTATTTTAATGACATTTCTATTGAAGCGTTTCCTAAAATTAAATCATGTAGCTGTACTAAATGTATGTATGCATCAAATATGATGTCACTGTTGAATTAAAACGCAAGGAATCGGAGAAAGAGTGACACCCCCTCCCTCTGTCCAAGACTTATTGAATAAAATAGTTTTGATATACAAATGATTGTTATGTTTTTGAGCTCCGCATAATTTTTTCCTCTCGCTCCGTCGGTAAAACCCACCGTATGGTTCCCCCCCCCCTTCTTCTCTTTTTAGTTCTCAAGCTCATTTTTGGACATCAATAACATACGATATCTGATAGACTTCAAAAATTATACATTTTTTCAGCGTTCTTATAACTATTTAGTATATATAACGCTGAATTTCAAAGACAAATTCAATTACAAATGGTTTGGAAAATTTGAATCTCCTCCAGAAATAAAGTTTACTGTAGCCATTATAAGTACTAGTAGCTGCATGGCCCAGCATTGCATGAGCTTTCTGGACTGTATAATCTCTTCCCAATATCTAGCACCTGCAGGCTTTCTATATTAATGTGCAATTAAAATTCCCTTTTCCGAAATTTCTTTGGCTTTCTTCCCCAGTTGGACGGGTTTCTTTCCCCTTACTTATTTCGGCATTGAAAGAACTTTTGGCGATTGTATGACTTTATTCCCAAGGAATTTGTGCCTTTGCTCTCGACACCAGCACTTCTGTGTGTGTGTGCAAGGTCGATGTGAGTGATTTCTATAATCCTAAATTTCCTTTTTTCCAGATTTGGTCCACTTCTTTTCCTAGTCAGATAAGTTTCTTTTCCCTCCATGAAGCCCGGCGTTATACTAAGAGTTTTGAGTGTAAAACACTACCCCCCCCCCCGAGAAATAAGTTTTTCCTCCAAATTTCTGTTTTCATATAATTATTTACAAAACACAATACTGCTTTAGTTAATGAAAAATTTAAAGCAATAAAGAAAACATTTCTAATGTAATATGTTACAAAAACTAATCATATTCTTCATTTCAATAGTAAATACTTTCTTAGAATGTAGAACAATAAAATAAAACTTCGTAGAGAGCGTAAATCCATTTTGCACTCACACACTATATAAATTTATTTTCGATTTTTTTATTGTAACTCGTGGAATCCTTGGGTACGTCTCGTGGAACACAGATTGAAGACCACTGCTTTAAAGGAAAGCGAGAGCCGTAGCTTTTCGAATTGCAGTCAAGTGACACACGCCAGCCGCCGAATTCAACTTCCGCACCGCGACACACCGGAGAACTGCTGTCCACGAAACTCCAACATATACCCACCGAACAATTATTCTTGAACTTATTCCTTTGTACAGCGCGGCCAAAAAAAAAAGTTCGCGGGAGGAATATTTTTAAAAAATTTCTCATAATAGACTATTATGAAAATAAAAACACTTTCTTCTAAAAAAAAAATCCCTCCCTTTATATTTCATCGAGTTTTGGATCACTGAATACCCGTCGAGTCGAATACGATTTATAAATACATTTCTATTAATAGGAATAGGTATTTCGCTCATCGGAATGGGTGGCTGGATGACGTCCTCGTCGCACAACAGTGTCCTCAGAATTCGATCTCGTGGTCACCGATGTCTTCGCAACTCCGAAGTGTGTTCGTTCAGTTGGTCAATCTAGAGTGCAGATGAAATCCATAAAAAAAATTAAATATTACCTGAAATAGCATTTTCGAGTACAGAACCGCACAGATTGATTGCACGAAACAAATCCCGACTCGGGGTATCCCTGATTGTTTTTTTAATAACAATGAACGGGAAAACAATAGAAAAGTGTACTCACATCTCATTTTATATACGCTCCTGTGTGCGTTTCTGCGCTCTCGCCTCCGTCGGGGTGTCGCATTTTCCTTGAAGAGAGATAAGACCATTCGATATCAATATCATGATACGATATTGTCTGTAACACTGAGGGCAAATATTTTTAAACATATTCGTATCTAAGGGCACACGTATTGTGACATTTGTAGATCATGTGTTAAGTACGGAAAAAAATAGAAAAACAGAACTTATAAAATACATAACCTGTTAAAAAAATTTAGTTCTAAAGCTGGATTTTTTAAAATATTTTGCTAATTGTAATATTTGGGGACCGCGATAGCTTATAGGTCAAGGTCACGGACGCGTGGTTGGCACGTAATGAGTTCGAGCCTAGAACTACTGAAGACCCGTCGTGCTGAGCGGAAGGATGCATGTTACATATATCAAGGATCAAACGTCCTCTCTGTAGAGAGTGGAAGCTAGGAGAGGGGGTACTAGAGCTCAAGTATCGTCCTCGTCACTTGACCAGAGATCAGAATTGTGAGGTCCGTCGCCAGTAGCCCTCATACAGCTTTACATTGCGACACAATTTATTTCTAAATTACATTATTTACTCTTGCAGACGCCACATTTCGCAATTCAGTTCGTTAAATATAATTTGGAACGCAAACTTTATGTCACAGATTTATCTGATATATGAAAAAAATGATTATTTGACACGTTCTATAATTACATAAAAAAATCCATACCAAATTAAAGATCGAAAGAACCCCTCCCCCCCCCCCCCACTCTCGGTCAAAAACCCTGATTATCTTTTTGCTTCTCTCATTCCACAAGATATATTTAAAAACAACCTAAATGTAGAAGTACAGCGAAGTATACGCACTAGATTTATAAGTTTTAAACACTTCATTAGTCGAACGAGTGGAATGAGCAAGCGTTGCATTTACTGAAGAGAAATCATAGCACAAACACGTTTTCGGAAAGAATAATTAATTTAAACCGATATGTGTGTGTTCATTCTAAAAAAATTACAATTTCATATGTCATCTTTTTCCACTTCTGTATTCGAGTTGCCTAATTTAGCAATGTCATTGAAATTGCTTTGAAAAAGGAATGGATTATGATTCAATTTTTTTCACCAGTCATAAGGAGATTTTTTTTATTTGTTTCCATGACTTCAATTGATTATTCAATTGAATTATTTCATCAACTTCGGAGTTTGACAAGGTTAAATGCTCCAGAGTCCTCATCGAATTTTCATGAATGTTATTCCTCTAAAATGTTTTATTTAACAGTATATACATTCATATATATATCTATATATATAAAGGAGAAAAGCGACTCACTCACTGACTGACTGACTGACTGACTAATCACGAAATCTCTGGAACTATTCAACCTACAGACTTGAAATTTGGTAGACATGTTCCTTTGATAGAGTAGACATCAGCTAAGAAAGGATTTTCCGAAATTCGAAACACAAGGGGCGTTACGGGGGTTAAGGGCTTTAATAATAATTGTTTCCATGTTTAAACTACTTGATGTACAATCTTGAAATTGGGTAAGCGGATTCCTTTCAGAGAGTAGAGATCCGCTACAAAATGAGTTTGCTGAAAATCGACCCCCAAGTGGCGTTGCAGGGGCTTAGGGGGCGTTATAGATAATTATTTCCATTTTTAAACTATTTGACGCACTGTCTTTAAATTTGATATATAGATTCCTTTCGTAGAATAATGATCAGTTACAAAACGGGTTTTGTGAAAACAGACTTCTAAGTGGCGTTGCGGGGGATTAAGGGGCGTAATAGATAAATATATCCGTTTTTAAACTACTTCACCTACCTGCTTGAAAATTGGTAGGTCAGTTTCTTTCCTGGAGTAAATATCCGCTACAAAATGGGTTTCGGGAAAATTGACCCCCAAGGGGTGTTGCGAGGGCGGGGGTTTAAGGGGCGTTATAAATTCTATTTTTAAGTTATTAGACGTACAATCTTGAAATTGGGTAAGCGGATCCTTTCAGAGAGTAGAGATCCGCTACAAAATGAGTTTGCTGAAAATCGACCCCCAAGTGGCGTTGCAGGGGCTTAGGGGGCGTTATAGATAATTATTTCCATTTTTAAACTATTTGACGCACTGTCTTTAAATTTGATATATAGATTCCTTTCGTAGAATAATGATCAGTTACAAAACGGTTTTGTGAAAACAGACTTCTAAGTGGCGTTGCGGGGGATTAAGGGGCGTAATAGATAAATATATCCGTTTTTAAACTACTTCACCTACCTGCTTGAAAATTGGTAGGTAAGTTTCTTTCCTGGAGTAAATATCCGCTACAAAATGGGTTTTGGGAAAATTGACCCCCAAGGGGTGTTGCGGGGCGGGGGTTTAAGGGCGTTATAAATTCCTATTTTTAAGTTATTAGACGTACAGTCTTGAAACTTAGTAAGCAGATTCCTCTCATAGGGTAGAGATATGCTAAAAATGGGTTTCGTGAAAATTGCCCCCAAGTGGCGTTGAGGGGACTTAAGGGGCGTTATAGATAATTATTTCCATTTTTAAATATTAGACGCACAGTCTTTATATTTGATAAAGAGATTTCTTTCATAGAGTAGAGATCAGCTATAAGAAGGTTTTGTGAAAACAGACCTCTAAGTGGCGTTGCAGGGGAATAAGTGGCGTAAGAGATAAATATTTTCGTTTTTAAACTATTTACCTACCTGCTTGAAAATTGGTAGGAATGTTTCTTTCATGGAGTAAATATCCGCTACAAAACGGGTTTGGAGAAAATTGACCCCAAGGGGTGTTGCGGGGGGTTAAGGGCAGATATAAATAATTATTTCTTTTTTTAAACTATTAGACTCACAGTCTTGAAATTTGGTTAGCAGATTCCTCTCATAGGATAGAAATACACTGCAAAATGTGTTTTGTGAAAATCGACCCCTAGGTGGTGTTGCGGGGTTCAAGGGGCGTTATTGATAATTTTTTGCATTTTTAATTAATTGGACGCACAGTCTTCAAATTTTGCTAAGCAGATTCCTTTCATAGAGTGCAATTCCCCTACAAAATGGGTTTTGTGAAAACAGACCCAGAAGTGGCGTTGCGGGGGCTCAAGTGGCGTTATAGACAATTACCCCATTTTTAAACTGTTAGACGTACAGTCTTGAAATTTGATAAGCAGATTCCTTTCGTAAAGTAGAGAACCGCTACAAAATGGGTTTCGCGAATATCAACTACTAAGTTTAATTTCGGGAGATTAAGAGGCGTAATCGATAAATATTTCCATTTTTAAACTACTTGATCATCCTGCTTGAAAATTGGTAGGCATGTTCTTTTCATGAAATAGAGTTCCTCTAACAAAGAGTAAAATGAAAATTGACCCCTAAAGATGTTTGCGAGGGGTCAAGAGGAGTTACAGAAAAAAATTCCTGTTTTAATTGTTAGACCCATATACTTGAAATTTGTTAAGCATGTTTCTTTTGTTGAATAGGGATCCACTAAGAATAAATTTTAAGCAAATCAAGTTCTGGGGGTTGCAGGGGGTTACTGGGACGAATTGACAAAAAAAATTACTTTTTTCGAGCTACAAAGACTATAATAATGAAATTTGGTTTGCATTTTTCTTTTGTTGAATTGAAATCCGCTAAGAGCGGTTATTTTGGAAAACGGCTCTCAACGGGATTACGGGGATATTGATAGTAAAACTTTTGCTTTTTTCTGTTAGATTTAGACTTGAAATTTGGCTTGCATGTTCAATTTACGGAGTAGAGATCCACCGAAAATTGGTTTTGCGGGAATCCACTTGGTTTTTGGGTTACGAAAGAGCAAACATCATTCTATGCTTCAATTTTAGAGATTTTTAGAAAATACAAATTAGATGAGTTCTGCCCTTTTTTTTTATCAACAGGTGACAGTTACAGGTATAAGTATATTTTTCAATTCAATCGAATTCTTAATGCTAGGACTTAGATATCAATAATTTATACATATATATAAGCAGTAAAAATTTATAAAACATCATGAAATACCCAGCGAAGCGGGCGGGTAACAGCTAGTATATATAAAATGGACTTACACCACTTTCAAAGCAAACCATCATATGTTGTATTAAGCAGAGATAATAATGTGAAAGAAATTTTTTTAATTTAAACAGCATTTATATAGTGCTGCATAATTTAAATAGTCAGAATTAAAAATTCGATCAAATAAAGAAAATAAATAAATATAGTATTAAATATTTTATACATACAAAACAACACCAATGAACTATAACTTCGATCAACAAGTAACTAGGAGAAATGTTAATAAGCGTAAATGTGTCAGTCTTGGTAATTATATTTTGTGAGTTAAATACATAACGTTGAATGTGTAGCCGACAGAAAAGCAATATGTGTTGTTCGCAGGGTTGATATCAAATATTCACGCTTTTAGTTTTCACAATTAGACTTATCGTCAGACGAATACAGGACATCATCACACTGAATGGCTTCCTTTAGTGGTGCGAACTTTGATGAACTTTTATGACGGTAATTCAAAGGAAACAAGATGGCGTATGCGAATAAAATTAAATTTTTACGAAATGGAGATTTGTGAGCATGAAAACAATTTAAATTATTATACATAAAAAAAAAACATAACCTGAAAATAAGCCGTAATACGTCTTTTGAAGCAAAAGTTAATATCAGATACGGTCTTATTTTCGAGTAACACAGAATTTTTTTTTTAAACAGAAATAATATAGTATTCTTATACAATTGTAGATGAGAAAAAATTCGAATTACGTCTTAAAAACTGCAGTACTATTTTTTTTTGTAAAATAAAAGAAAATAGTACAAAATTAATTTACACAAGTAGTTGCTGACAAAAGTAATATATAACAATAACTGTAAATAATCCAACATGCAAATTAGTATTTAAAAGAGCACATCAAACGTTAAACAGCATAAATATTGATTAAAGTACTTTTAGGAAACTCACTGATTGGAAATTATTTGGCTAAAGTATATCTGCATAGAGAAATTTTTCATATTTAACATTACATGTATCAAAATCATGCATATGTTTTAACTTCTGCAAAAAAATGATTTAATAAATAATGTGAATTGTATAAACTTCTCGCTCTCAATTTCGATATTTAAGCAAAACTTAAGGGCAGGCAATAATTATCAGGACACAAGTTGTATTAATTATATTGTCACTATTATGGTAAGAATCCATTTAATTTATTTTTACAAGAGAATTATACAACAGACTTTTGGCATAGAATCGAAATATTTATATATATAAATAGGGTTAACTCTTCTCTATATATTCAAAAAATAATTAAAAATAAGCAAATAAGGTTTTTTTAATATAAATGCATTTTTACTACAATTATATTAATATTTATCATAAAATATTTTTTTTTTTTTAATATTAATTATTCAATCATACACGGATTAAATAGACTCGAAGTCAAATTTTTGCAAATGATATGGTTAAAATAGTAAGCATTGTGAGAGGATGTTGTTAAATTGAGCCAGTGTTCTAATGTTCATTACATTTAAGATTGCATTAGTCATGTAACTTATATAGGCTGATGTTCGTTAGAGGATCAATATTCAAAGATCTCTCTTGATGTGATGTGTAAGTCATGAGAAGGAGGAATTATATACTTGAAGTACGTCCACGTCAAAAGATGTGGATCAAGATTGCGAGGTCCTTCACTAATAGTCATTGCTTGAATTTGTATATAGCATTAATTCAAATCAAACAGTCTGTAAAATAAGCAATGCAAAAAAAAAATAATCTTAAAGCAAGTGTAAAGGAATGCTGACGTCAAACCACCATATAATTATTCAGGTTGAAATAAATCCTCATCACAATTAAACAAACTATTTTATCTGTGATGCTGCAATCTAGAGGAATGATATCGACTGATATATATCTCTTAAATTATAATTAATTACTGTAAACTCCGGTGTATAACGCGCACTTTTTAAATTTACGAGTGTGCGTTATACGCCGAGTTTCAAAATGGTAGCTTCAAATAAAAAAAAAGAGTTGTGCATAATAAAACTTAAACTTCTACAAAGATCGAAATAGTGTTTATCATATATACAAAGGAGAAAAGCGACTCACTCACTGACTGACTGACTAATCACGATATCTCCGGAACTATTCAACCTACAGACTTGAAATTTGTAACATGTTCTTCATAAAGTAGACGACATCTAAGAAGGATTTTCCGAATTCGAAACGCAAGGGGCGTTAAGGGGGTTAAGGCGCTTATAAAATAATTGCTTCCATGTTTAAACTACTTGATGTACAATCTTGAAATTGGGTAAGCAGATTCTTTCGAGAGTAGCGATCCGCTACAAAATGAGTTTGGTGAAAATCGACCCCCAAGTGCGTTGAAGGGGCTTAGGGGGCGTTATAGATAATTATTTCATTTTTAAACTATTTGACGCACTGTGTTTAAATTTGATAAATAGATTCCTTTCGTAGAATAATGATAAGTTCAAAACAGGTTTTGTGAAAACAGACTTCTAAGTGGCGTTCTAGGGGGATTAAGGGGGTAATAGATAAATATATCCGTTTTTAAACTACTTCACCTACCTGCTTGAAATTGGGTAGGTAAGTTTTTTCCTGGAGTAAATATCCGCTACAAAATGGGTTTTGGGAAAATTGACCCACAAGGGGTGTTGCGGGGGCGGAGGGTTAAGGGGCGTTATAAATTCCGATTTTTTAAGTTACTAGACGTACAGTCTTGAAACTTAGTAAGCAGATTCTATTCTAGGGTAGAGATACGCTACAAAATGGGTTTTGTGGAAATTGCCCAAGTGGCGTTGCGGGACTTAAGGGGCGTTATAGATAATTATTTCCATTTTTAAACTATTAGACGCACAGTCTTTATATTTGATAAATAGATTTCTTTCATAGAGTAGAGATCAGCTATAAGAAAGTTTTGTGAAAACAGTCCTCTAAGTGGCGTTGCAGGGATTAAGTGGCGTAATAAATAAATATTTTCGTTTTAACTACTTGACCTACTGCTTGAAAAATTGGTAGGAATGTCTTCTTTCATGGAGTAATATCCGCTACAAACAGGTTTTGGGGAAATTGACCCAAGGGGTGTTGCCGGGGGTGGGGGTTTAAGGGGCGTTATAAATTCCGATTTTTAAGTTATTAGACGTACAGTCTTGAAACTTAGTAAGCAGATTCCTCTCATGGTAGAGATACGCTAAAATGGGTTTCGTGAAATTGCCCCAGTGGCGTTGAGGGGACTTAAGGGGCGTTACAGATAATTATTTCATTTTTAACTATTAGACGCACAGTCTTTATATTTGGATAAATAGATTTATTTAATAGAGTCAGCTATAAGAAGGTTTTGTGAAAACAGACTTTCTAAGTGGTTGCGGGTATAAGTGGCGTAATAGATAATATTTTCGTTTTTAAACTACTTGACTAGCTGCTTGAAAATTGGTAGAAATGTTTCTTTCATGGAGTAAATATCCGCTACAAAACGGGTTGGAGAAAATTGACCCCAAGGGGTGTTAGCAGGGGGTTAAGGGCAGATATAAATAATTATTTCTATTTTTAAACCATTAGACTCACAGTCTTGAATTTGTAAGCAGATTCCTCTCATAGGATAGAAATACACTGCAAAATTGTTTTGTGAAAATGACCCTAGGTGGGTTGCGGGGGTTCAAGGGGCGTTATTGATAATTTTTTTGCATTTTTTTAATTAATTGACGCACAGTCTTCAATTTTGCTAGCAGATTCCTTTCATAGAGTGCAATTCCCTACAAAATGGGTTTTGTGAAACAGACCAGAAGTGGCGTTGCGGGGGCTCAAGTGGCGTATAGACAATTATCCCATTTTTAAACTGTTAGACGTACAGTCTTGAAATTTGATAAGCAGATTCCTTTAGTAAAGTAGAGACCGCTACAAAATGGGTTTTGCGATATCAACTACCAAGTTTAATTTCGGGAGTTAAGAGGCGTAATCGATAAATTATTTCCATTTTTAAACTATTGATCATCCTGCTTGAAAATTGGTAGGCATGTTCTTTCATGGAAATAGTTCCTCTAACAAAGAGTAAACGAAAATTGACCCCTAAGGATGTTGCGAGGGGTCAAGAGGAGTTACAGAAAAAATGTTTTAATTGTTAGACCTACTTGAAATTTGTTAAGCATGTTTTTTTGTTGAATAGGATCCACTAAGAATGTATTTTAAGCAAATCAAGTTCTTAGGGGGGTGCAGGGGTTACTGGGACGTATTGACAAAAAAAATTACTTTTTGCGAGCTACAAGGACATATAATAATGAAATTTGGTTTGCATTTTTCTTTGTTGAACTGAAATCCTAAGAGCGGTTATTTTGGAAAACGGCTCTCAACGGGATTACGGGGATATTGATAGTAAACTTTTTTTTTTCTGTTAGATTTAGACTTGAAATTTGGCTTGCATGTTCAATTTACGAGTAGAGATCCACCGAAAATTGGTTTTGCGGGAATCCACTTGGTTTTTGG
>BMAO01036931.1:0-105950 GCA_019973975.1 Trichonephila clavata
CAGGATCATGCTCCTGCAGGGAGATATTAAGGCATGGGTTAACTGGGCTGAGGCTTATCTTGTTCTGGATTCAGCTTTAGTAAGATCATAATCTGAATTATTTTAATTATCAAATGTTATTCAAGAGTATATTCTCCTAAAAATTAAGAATTTGAACTACACACCAACCAGCAACAGTAGCAAACTGCATTATTAGGTCAGGTTCATGTTTATGCATATGACTACTACTATCCAACATCATTACTACATCATATTAATTTTTAACTTTGCATGAAAAAAAGCAAAATATATAGGTGTCCAGATACTTTGATCATATAATATATTACACTGGGCATAAGATTAATTAAGTTAGATTTAATATTCAAGCACCTGCAAAACATAAACCTTTAAAACTCAGTTTGCATGATCATGTGATTCTGAGTGAGTTAGACATTCTTATCTCTTTAAGATCCAAAATATTCTTATTTTTAAATATTACGTTCTTCTAGTTATTAACATTATATTTACCCAAATGACACTGAAAAAATATTAAAAAGAATCTTTGCTAATCTCCCCTGGAACATGGAGTGTTCCAACATGAATTTGCGGGCTGGTTCTTAAAGGGATAATACTGTACAGTTTTTCTGTACAACTTTAAAAATATGTATGTTTTCTATGTATGTAACTTGGCACACATGCTGTGATATTATCTATAAATTATTTATTGATTTACTTTCATATTTTGTAAGAAAATGTTATATTGTGAAACATTTAAGCTACTCTGTGTAATTTATTAAATTGTACATACTTATTCCAGTTTTAGATAGGAAACTTACAAGAGGTATATCTCGTGCAACCGACAATTTCACTCTTGTGTCTCAGGCTAGAAAAGAGCTCGCCGAAGACTTTGATTCTGCAGAACCCTATGCTCGGCGCTTCGAGCTTGAAACTTGAGTTGCCTGAGCATTCTTTTTCTTTGCCCGATTTCTCTGTCTTTCCTGAGAACTTGAGAGAATATTTGCAACGGGACTTGATTGAAACAGCTACATTGGTATCTTTAGAACAAGCTGGTAAAAATTTAATTATAGGGATTTTTTCCCATCTTTTTAAGTTAAAAAAATCTTAAGTACCTTTCTAAAATAAACCTTGAATGACTATATTTATTTTAAAAGCAACAATCATCCATTAAATTTTTTTTAAAGAAGGATTAGTTTTTTCTTAAATTTAATATTTACTTTTATCTATGTAAAATAATTGATATTTTTAATGTAAAAATTATGATTAATATTATGTGATCTGTCATTTAATTCTTTCAGTGAATCCATCTTTTCATGCTATTGAAATTTTCTGGAATAAAGTTTAATTTTATGAGCATTTCATATGTATTAATAAATATTGTTTCTAAAAATTATTTATAACTCTTAAGATTTCATTATAATATTCAAAAATAGGTAGACTAAATTGGTGGCATTCACGAAAAATTGGTCGTAAATTGTGGCCACTTTCTACCACTGGTGATGGTAATTGTCTTCTTCATGCTGCATCATTAGGTAAGAATAAATTTAAATGCCTTATTTTTATACCGTCTTTTTTATTCAGATTTACCTACTGAAGAGATAAATTGCTATACACACCTATTCAGTATCACAATACTCCTTCTTTTGTGCAAATAACTGCAGCAATTCTCATTAGAAGGGATTTAATGATGTGCTGTAAAAGTTAATGGTTAATAGTGTTACCTAGCATTCCTGCAGTTTTTGCCCTTAAATTCATCTCAGAATATGATGTTAATGAGTATCATTGTGACTTATCCTACTGTTTTAAAAGATTTACATATGGTAGCCTGGTAAGTGTTCTAACTCTTTACTGTTATGCTAGCTAAGTGGTCGCTATACTGCTGAGCTACCATACCATTTTTAAATTCTGTGAGCTACCAACCAAAAGTACTACCAACTTTCTTAAAAAATGTTACATTTGGTTATTACCTATAAACTTACCTTTCTAGTAAATATGAATTGAATTTGAATTAAACTGTACATAACAAAAAGAAACTGAAATTGAAGTATACTAATACCTTGACTTATGCTCCCCTGACTTGCAGGAATTCAAATCTTATCGATTTGTCTTTTTCTTTTTTGATCATTAAAACTCAGGCAGAATCATTGCCAATGCCTGATGAAATTGGTAATTTGATTGAAGAAGGCAAATAAATCAGAAAAGGTTAGTGATGACATTCAAGAACTGCTGGATTCCCACAAAAGTGCTGGCGCTTGATGAACTCATAGAAATGCATCAGTAAGAGCAAGACAATGAAGAACTTAAATCTGTAGACCCAGTTCAATGAATATTGAATGACAGTTGGTAATTTGACAAGCCTCACTTTAATTGAAAAAGGGTTACAAATTTTAGAAAATACATACTCCATCAAAGATTGTATTTTTTCCGACAAAACAAGGAATAAAGAAAATTATTAGCATGCTACAAGGGAATTTTGCATGAGAAAAAAATCTTTGAGAGGCGGCAGACTACTTGTGGATTTTATAAAACCCTCTACATCAAAATAACTTTGGTTGCGATTTTATATTTGTGTTATTTAAGAATTTATTAAACATTATTTTTTTCTAAATTATTATTTTTTTGTCTAACTAAAAATAATTTATATGCAAAATTATGCCTCAACTTACGCGGTTATCACTCAGTCTCACTTATCGTGTAAGTTTGAAATATTACTATATAGTTAATAATAAATAACAAACATAACAGATTTTTTAATCAACTTTAATTAGAAGGATATAGTTCTCTTTTTGTAAACACCTTTTTTATGTTGAAAGAATTGGTAGAGGTTGTGCCACTCAAATACAGTTGTCCATCAGTGAGTCTGCATCTGTACTTACTTTTAATAAATAACATACTGGAAAAAAAATTTCACTTAGATATGTAGAACATTGTTTTCACTTCATGACAAACCTGGATCAAAATTGGGTACTTTTCTTTGGAACAAGAGGCTAAAAAGGAAAGTGATTTTACTCATAAATTTTGAAAATCAATCAAACCAGCTCCACTGCAGCATTGCCTTCTTGAAAATCAAAAAGGTCCATGATACAAGTAGAGAACTCCTTAGTATCAATCCCTATAAAAGCTCAAGAGAATCAATTCAATTTACTGAAAATGTTTGGTGGGTACTGCGCTAGCTGAACCAGTCTTATGCAGTGTATAATAAATGATGAATTGGTGCATTACACCTGCTTCAAATATTGCATCAGTCTGAAAGCACAACATTCAAATAAAAAAAAAAGAATATGACCAGGCAGCAGTTTATTGTTGTCCAAACCCATTAGAATTCTATCCAGTTGATGAGAGGATCTGGTCAAAGCCATATACAGATGTCATAGAAGTTGCATTACTGTCATTAGCCTATACTAAACCAACATCAGAGTATTTGCCTGTATTTGCATAATTTTTGTCAGACTTTTCAATTGAAATCTCAATTATTGAACCAAATGATATTTTCCCCAGTCATTTACTGCCGAAATGTAATGCATTTTAACAAACTACAGCTATATTAGTTAAAATCTTATTGTTTAGTAGTGGAATTGAAAATGATCATCAGCTGTTAATCTCTGTTGCACTAGTCATAAATTAGCAGAATTTTGAATAATACCAGTTGACAGATGCTGGTTGAAATACTTTTCACTAAATTTTGGTATAAGATTATACTTTTTTCTTGTTATGCAATAAGCATGATTTCTTATAATCCTATTCACCATTTACGGGCAAATTTTTCAGGATTCATGCCAGTTTTTTTTTCTGTTTTGGGGGATACTGTTGACCTATGACACCCAACAGTCCAGAGTTTGCTGATATAAGCATTAGTCCTTTTATTGTGCTGTATGTTTGCCCATGATTGAAGTTACATCACTACCAATATTCATGGTCAAATAATTTATATGCTCATTGAAGCTGTAATTTTATAATCTGTGCAATTGGCATTAGCTTTTGGCTTGTAATTCATTAAATTAATTTCTCTTTATAGTCATATGTATATATACACACATACATGTATGTGTTTGTTTATATTGCATATTATTCATTGTTATTTGTTAGGTATGTGGGGTTTCCATGACAGACTTTTAACACTGCGAAAAGCATTGCATTCCCTTCTAATGAACAGCTCCTATACTGATGCCTTTTATCGAAGGTGGCGTTGGCAAACTGCTTTGCAAAACAAAGAGGTAATTGACAACATTTTATTAAATTTGGTGGCATTAGGTGTACTGAATTTTGAAATTGGCTTTTATTTTATCCATGTAGGATTTATTAATTTGAAAAACATTAATTGACCCCATATAATTATATATTTTTTGTGTTATATAAACCAAAAATTCTCTGATATAAACAACAACAACAAAAAACCTCTGATATTACTTTATTCTTATATAAATAATGAAAATCTAATAAAGTAGTAAATTATAATACTAGATACATATTTAGGCTGGTTTGATATATTGTGAAGAAGAATGGGAAAGAGAATGGAAAAATCTTTTGAAATTGTCATCATCTGAGCCAAGACAGTCAAGTATTCAAAGAAATTTGAGTGAATCAACTTGTAGTTCAAGGTAATAATATTTTCCGATTATAGTAAAAAAAATACTTTTTTATAAACATTTTTGTAATTTTTTTTTAACAAGCATTTTAGTATAATCAACTGTTTTTGAAAATGTTGCTCTGAGTTTATTTTAATTAATTTATTTGATTGATTGTGAATACTTGTAATTAAGGTTAATGGCAAATATTAAATTACATCTCATTTTTAAAGCTGAATACTACAAAGTAATAGTTTAGCTTAGTAATTTCAACAATTAATCTACAATATTATCTCAAGTTTTGTATATTAATTTAAAAGATTGTTAATCCTCCCTCAAAAAATTTTAAAATAACAGTTTTGGTAAATAGGAGGGATTGATACAAGTTTAATTTAAAAGTTACTTTATCGTTGACCTTCATAATATATGATTCATTTTTGTGTGTTTTATTGAATCTAAGCTTAAAATACAGAGGAAATATCTTTAATAAATCAGTACAGTTGTTGGCTTTTGCTGATGACATTGATATCATTGCCCGAATACCCACCACACTAAGACAGTCTCTTGTCTTTAGAGAAAGAGGCCCTCAGAATGGGACTGAAAATCAATGAGAACAAGACCAAGTACATACCTTGCATAAATCTTGTTTTAACAATTCTCACTTTAAAATTGAAGAGTATAATTTTGAAGTTGACAGTTTCACTTATTTAGGTTCAGAAATTAATAATAGAAACGATTGGTACTACTAAAATCGAAAAGAGAATTACTATGGCTAATAGATGTCGTAATGGAATATGAAAATATGTGAAATCGAATTTAATCAAAAGAAAAACAAAGGTTCTATTGTATAAAAGTCTTTTAAGATCAGTATTAACTTATGCATGTGAAACTTGGTCTATGTCTCGAGCCAATGAGAACATGATAAGCATCTGCGAAAGGAAGATCTTAAAATTTATTTTTGGAGGAATTCAGGAAAATGAAAGGTGGCAAAGAAGATCAAATTTCGAGTTCTATCAATCATATAAAGAATCTGACATCATTAATTTCATCAAAATACAACGAATTAAATAGGCAGGTCACGTTGTCAAAATGGGCGAAGACCGCACCACTAAAATAGCCCAACCAATTGGCACACAAAGAAAGGGCAGGCCTAATCTTTGATGGATTGATGGCCTAGACAAATATCTCTGAGTTTTGAGAACTAAGAATTGGAGAACACTGGTAGGAAGAAGGCTAGCCTAGAAAAGGCTTCTTGAGAAGGCCAAGGCCCACCCTGGGCTGTCAAGCCACTGAGGAAGGAAGGAAGCTTAAAATAATTTAATAACACTGCTTGACGTTTACAGGCATACCTCACTTATTGCAGCTTCACTCAGTGTAGACCCCTACTGTAATGCAATTAGTAATTTGAGTAATAAATTTCAGTTAGTACTGGTTAATTCCATATCCTTCAGTTTCAAAAGATTTTCTGCCAAAATGTTCCCAATTAATAAGTATTGCCGAAATTAATGGTGCTGTTGATCAAGGCCAAGCATAATGTTTAGTCTGGGCATATATACAAAATCAATCACCAAGAGAAGGAGCATGTGACTGACACAGGTATAACTTGCCTTCTATCTTGTAAGTCCTCATCACATGCATATATTTTATTCTTACCATTCTATTCATGGATGAATGGCAGGATTCATTTTTTTAAAAAAAATTTATTATATCATTCCTCAACCTATTTATAAGAATTGAAAAACAAAAATCAACAAATGTTGCAAGACTTGGATGTAATCTAGATGTTGACTAATAGGCTCAGCCTCTTCATGGCAAATCTATCATCATAGAAAAAGTGCATTTATGAAGTAAAAAGGGAAAATGCTCTAATAGAAGAGAAAAAAACTTTACATTTAATTATTTTCGAGAATTTATTTTCGTTGGGAGAATATGTAAGTTTATTGAAGAAAATAATCCAAATGAAAAAAAAAGAGCCTTTGAATAGGGCAAAAATTAAAAAATACTATTCTATTTTTATACATGATGTACAAAGAATAAGGGGGGGGGGTACAAAACACTTTGGCTGATTTTCTAGTTTAAAAAATCACGTTTTTCTTTTTACTTTTGTAAGTACTAAGTAATATAAATTTGTTCCATTATTTTTACTTAATTTTATCAATACAAATATTTTTGTTAGAACACAATTTTAATAGGTAAGAATTTGTTATTTTTCCTATAGAAATAATATCTCACTTAGTGCAGATTCATTTAGGGCAATACTTTTGAGGAACCAGTTAACTGTACTGAGTTAAGTATCCCTGTACATAATTTCTTGATGAAAAAATAGCTATGTGTGTCAGTACAGTATTAGTATTCAAAAGCTCAATGTGATTCTATGATAATTCTTTTTTAAAATGTTTTACTTTTTGCTTTTATTTTTTGTAAGTTTATAATTCTGATGTGTAATAGCTTTTAATGTTTATATTTCCAGTAATGGTACTCAGTGCAGCGATTATCAGTCAGAAGTATATGAAAGTTTAGAAGAACTGCATGTTCTTGCTCTGGCTCATGTATTGAAGAGGGCTATCATAATAATCTCAGACACTGTTCTGAAAGATGTGACAGGTGAACCCTTTGCTCCCATACCATTCGGTGGAATATATTTGCCATTGGAATGTCCTGCATCTGACTGTCATCGTTCTCCTTTATGTCTCACCTTTGATTCTGCTCATTTTTCTGCTTTGGTTCCCATGGATGATGAAGGTGGGGATCTGTTGTCAGAGCTTAAAGGTAAAGAGTAAAAAAAATTATACTATAAGAAATCAGTATTCTTATTATGTAATACTTGCTGGCCATTAGTAGATTATGACATTAATTAGTTTAGTCATATTACATGGAATATAACAAACATCCACTTTAGGAGATGCCCACAAAATTTTCTGAAGCTCTTTATTTACTCTTTATTATTTTAGAATAAACTATTTGTATATACAGGATGATGTTTTAGAACAGGGGTTGGCAGACTTTTCCAGGATACGGGCTACTTCTAATGTTTTCAAGGTATTGCAGTCCATTTAGTATCAGTGGCCCACTCAAAGGGGGGGGAGGTCTATGGGTCTGGACCCTCCTCCATAGCCCATGATTATTTTTTAATGGATTATAATCCCATGTTTTTTTGTACATGAAATTTAATAAAGTATTTTTTATTAATAATTTTTAAAAATTAATGCTAATTATTTATTTAATAATTTATTTCTTACTCTTCTTTGTCCCCGACAATCAACAAAATGAAAAAAAAATTATGTTTGGCAGCGTAATGGGGTAGAATATAAATATTGCAGACATTCTATTCTGAACCTTACACACCGCACCCCCTTTGAAAAATTTATGAGTGCGCTCACTGTCCAGGACCGTAGGTGTGGTGAGGTAAGCAAAAAGTCAATAATAACTTAACAATAAATACAGAATATGTACTTACCAACGTAAATGAACGAACGTAAATTACCAACGAAATGAAAAACTCACTTTTTGAAACCACATTTAAAACAAACGTAAATTAGAAACAAAATAATAATAGCCGCAAATATAATAATATCTAATGATGCATTTATTACAAATTACATTAAAAAATAAAAAATTTCCATCTAAAGTAAGTTTTTGTAATTATAGTCAGTAGGAGACTTAGTCTACGTACTGTCAGCCATCTGGAATATTTCCATATACAGCTACTAACGGCTTATCTTCAGGCGGTCGCTCCAAATTGTCTTGGCAGTCCACCGGTTGATTGCGATTGATGTAATGCCCACCCCGGTTTTAGGATATCTAGTTTTTGTTTCATCATCATTAAGTCTCAATTCTGACATCTTTTTACTGACTCATTGTTCATTAACATTCAAATTGTAATCATGGTTCTTGCATTAAGAAAATACATGGTTATGTTGAGAGAATTATAATCTAACCCATACAGAAACCATCAATTGCATGTCAAGTGTTTGATGTTTGCTTTGTCTGTAAACCAGAGTTGCACAAGCTGTGACAAGAATGCCGTTTGACTCCCACTTTAGCTAGTTACAAGAGCAATAGATTGAATTGATACTGTGGTTTTGAGCTTTTAAATTGAATTATGTTCAAATTTTTTAGAAAATTGTTCCTCTTTAAGAGCTTGAACTTTTGCAGTTTGCAATTATTTTTAATAAGTTTTCAAGTTGTGCATATTTTTAATCATTTTTATTTGCCGAGACTGTTATGCCATAATAATTTTAGTAATACAGCTATAACAAAAATTAGTTTTAAAAATGAATTATTTGAGATTTTGAAATATATTGAATTCTTCTCATGTCTGATTTTTTTCCATCTAATGATATTTGATATAATTTGTAATTGAAAGAAATTAAAACAATTTTCAATATAAAAATTAAAGTTCAACCTATGAATTTTGATTATTTTTTCAATGAAAATTTATAATTTTTGGTACATCTTAAGAATAAATTAATGAGGAATAATAATAAAATATCATCTTATAGCTGTGATACCAGTGACCGATCCTGAAAACAAATTGCTTCCTCTGCAATTTGCTGTTGACCCAGGCCCAGAAGTTCGATGGGGTCAAGATGAGAATGATCCTTGGGTCATTGCCAGATTGACCCTTACAGACAAAGAAAAACTTATTCTACTAAATGAATATCTGGATATAAAAAATATAGAAGTGACCAATGAAAATGGGCCTACTGAAAATAATTCTTACAAAGAAATGAATGGGTATTTAGCTGCAGCAAAAACTTATGATCCATATGAATCTGATGACAGTTCATCAGATCGTGGAATATCCTGTACTGGAGGTAAAAGCAAGAAAAATAAGGCTGCTCGCCAGTTTCAAACAGTTGCCAAACAGTTTGGAAGTATAGGTAGAAGTATGAGTAAGAAATTGAAACACTTTGGTAACATAGCTCGACGGGGAGGTTCTTTCAAAGGTGAAACAACAATGGTTAAAAGAGCTTCCGATACACTTAAAAATAAAAGAACTTTAAGTGGCCTCCCTATGATGTCACGAACTGCTACAGTTGATGGCAGCTTGAATCCACGACAAGTTGTGGTTGCTGTTTTAAATACTGAAAAGAAACATGAATATCAAAAGAAATTAATACAAAATTACCTTTCTTCAGCAATTAATCGATATGAAAATGATAAGATTCGCAAAAATGGTTCTTCATATTGTCATAATGGTAAATATCCTACCATGCAGTGTATCAATCCTGGTTGTACCATGTATAGCTCCCCATCAACAAGTTACATGTGTTCAACTTGTTATACAAACCAAAAACATACAGAACTTGAGTTACTTCAAGGTCAAAAAGTTCAGAAGAATTCTGAGGTTATGAATGATGGTCCTCTTGTGGTCTCTGGCAAATCATTATTTTATACTGAAATAGATAAAACTTTGAAAGAATCTATTGAAAAGCTACCAGTTGGCAATCGTTTACCAATTGGAACTTCTGAGTATAAAAATTCCATATTCTATGATAAATTTCATTGTGATAATTCCACATATCCCTCGATGATTCCAGATCACAAATATCCATCCGCAGGCCTTGATTCTCATTCTGTTCTCAAAACCATTGAAGAATCATCCTCAATATAAAATTATTTTTCTTTCATCATCAGATTCTATTGTGCCTTTTCTTCAGCTTGTATTGTAACAAAAGAAGCTTTCACTTATTGTAATAAGTGAATTTTCTATGACTTTATACTCATCAGGGTTAAAAGTTCTATGAGATATATACCTATATATTACAGAAGTAATTCATATTGAAATGTAGGATGTATAATGGTATTACATTTCCTTCAAACTTAAATGGGCTTATAGAGGTCAGAGGTTTTAGAATAATAGTCATCAAGTTGAAAATAAAAATGTTTATTAAGAAATACCTTTTTTTTCCTGTTGAGTTTAGATATTTTATGATTGTTTTCTCTATATATTGTTGATCTCTTGTACGTGGTATATTGTGATGTTCTTTGATTGGAACAGTTTTCATTTCAAAATAGGAAATGAATTTCTGAGGTTCATATATATTTATTTACATTTTTAGATTTTCATACAATTATAGATGCATTTAAATAGTTGAGGATAGTTATATTTAATAATTGAATATGTTAAGAAATGTAAAATACATTATGTATTAAATTTCATATATAGATTATAATATTTATATAACATATGGATAAATATAATTTTATATTCTTGTTACAGTTTGTTATTTGTTAAAAAATTACATTTCTCAAAACACAGGTTTACATCTGAGAAAGAAATATGTATTTTTTCCCCCCGTCTTGGCATTAATTCATACTTATTTTGATTTATATTACATTAATATTAGAATTTATTCTAAGTCTTAAAATACGATGCAAATTTTAGTAATATATTTTTAGAAAATACTAAATGAATTTAAGTTGAATGCATAGTAACCAAAATAAATTAGTTCTTAAAAAGAAACTCATGATTTATTTTTGAATTCAGAAGAATGTTGGTGGATTATAAATAGTTATCTTTACTATTGAAAATTTTCACTTTTCAAAATTGCACATTTATGATGCCTATATTATTTAACTGAAATAAATGATTTATTATGAATTTAAATAATGTAAACATTAATAGTTAGGATTCTTCTTTGGAATATATACACAACAGCATCACTCCACACAAAGAAACTGATAGAGATGTAATTTTTTAGGGAAATAAAATATTGATAAAGAGAGAGAGAGAATTATCCTTCTCTTAAGAAGAAGTTTTTAATAGCTTGATATTTTTCAAGGCAAATTTTTTTGCCTTAATGAGAAAAATGGGATTTACTTTCAAAGATCAGTGAGCTGAATATATAAGATAGAGATGAGAAAATTAATTTAGAAGGAATTTGCTTTATATGAAATAGACAAGCATTTTCATTTGTATAGTTAAAAAGATTTTTATGAAGAATTTCTGGCTTAACAAAGTATCTGCTGTGCTTGTAAAAATTTATTTAATCAGTTCATGTTTATAAAGAATATTTTAGACTATCATTATAAAAATTGGAAATCTTCTAATTATGTAACTGTTTAAATATGTTATATATATATATATTAATGAATGTTCTTATTTATTTTGAATTCAAAAACTTTAGTCAAGAATTTTTACTAAATCCTGATTTTATAACATTTTGCAGTAATTGCTTTTAAGTTATTTAAAACTATAATTTTTAGTTTTAAATAGCTTAAATAGATTAAAGTAAAATATAAATTAAATTTATTTTATCTTGTTAATACTATTGTGATAATTATTTAATTAGGAATTATTTTTAACTGCTTAATTCATAAATGTGAAATAATATTTAATTTGTAACTTAACTGATCATGTAATATAATTTATATTGTTATAAGTTAAAACACATCTTGCAGTCTGTTTGAAATAAAATAGGCGTAAAATAACTCAGTGCTTTATAAAAGAAATTCTAAAACTTTTTCTTATTGAAGTTTTTATAATAAACTTTTATCTAATATAAATTCAGTTCTTGATTAAAAAAGCAAGTGTTTGTTTTCCAAATTATTGTACCTTTAATTATCATTATAGTACACATCTACAAAATCAGTATGACATTAGCGAGAAAATAAAAAGAAAATTTCATGGAATTTTGAGAATGTGAACATTTTTTTTTAGTTCAAACATTAGCGGTTAGATGAAAAAAATAAATTTTGTAGTTCTGCTAAGATAAAAAATAGACGTGAAAGGGGTAAGTAATCACAATTTTTAAAGATATTAAATATCACTTTTCTAACTCATATTTGCATAAATTCAATCCCAACTAAGTAATATATGTCATTTATTTAATTTGGAAATAAGTATGACACAGGAAAAAAATGTCTGTTATCTATCATTCTGTATATTATTATTCTTTTATGTTTTAAATTTAATGAGGAAAAGAACAGGAGATTTTATGCATAAAAGGAGAAGTAACACTTGTTTTGTTTGTGATTTAAATGTGTGTAACAACACTTTTTTGCATTAGTGTGATTGAATTTTTCATCATAATAAATGTAATTCTTGTAATTTTTTTGTTTCATGTGAAATAATATTCTTTTACGTAAACAGAAAATTTTATGGCAATGAATTTTTTTGATTCTGCGTAGTTGAAAAAAAAAAAATGCTTTAACAAAATTTTTCTTTTTTTCTCCTCAAGCTCATTGTTTTAGATTTATTGTGGTTACATTTTTAATTTTATGATGGAATGCATTAATTAGAATGTATTAAGTTTTATAATTATATATCACCTGCATGTAACTTACCTAGTAGTACAAAATATAAACTATGCACTTGTAAAATATGTGCTTCCTTGAATTAAGATAGGTTAAGTTGACTGAAACTTGTAATTACTTCTTAATACTTTTGGAAATTAGAAGAGTAAATTATTTCAAAATAAATAATAAACTTCCAAAACATAAAAAATATGTGATATCTTTAAAAAAAATATACCTATTTATTCTGATGCTATTTTTGGGAAGTAAATTTCAAGTTTTTATATTATGAATTTATTGTTCTTCCATTTTTAAATGTAAAGACAAATTCCAAGAAATATAAATCGCAAAAACTTGTGATAAAATTTTGTTTGTCTATTTTATTTGTATTTGATTAAAGTTATCATCAAATCAACATAAAAACTTTAATTAGCATTAATTTGAAATTACTTATTCAGTCTGCAGTTGAATATTTGGTTGTAAATATATGTCTGTTAAGAGTTTAAATTATTGTTTTATATAACAAAAAATATGTAAAATTTTATTTTAAAAAAATGTAAAATACACATCATTTAACTATTAGATATATGCATTTAGTTATAGTAAATAGATAAATCATATTAAATAGGATTTAAATTAAAAAAATTATTAATATCTATATGAAATTTATTTCTTGAATTTAAAGAAAAGGATTAAATGTTTATCATGATTTATTTGCATTTATGTAAAATATTTCATTTTTGTATATCTCTGCATAGAAAAATTTTAAGCATCATTTAGAGGAAATTTCAAACTGAATAGAAAGAGATATTTATCTGAACAATATACAGTAATACCCCTATTTATGGTTACACAATTTAGATAAATTTGCGGATATTTAATTTCTTACCATGATGTATTCCGATCAGAAATGCTTAGTTGAAATTTACTTCTTTTTGACAAAGAATTTAAATTGTTAAACTAATGTTATTCATTACTTAAATCCCTCTACTTCAGATGTATTTGTATGTGTAAAAATAACTTACTACTTTTTTATACGTAGGTATTGGCTTGTTTTGTAATTATGTAGTGTATTCATAGGGTAGCAATTTTTTTGTTTGTTCATGTTTTATTAAAATCCTTGAAGTTATATGTACATTACTGTTTGCTAACACATAAATGTGATGTGTGTGCTTAAAATGTTACTACAAATCTATAGATACTTACTTTATATTTCTTGGTTTCTTCTATTATGTGGGATCAGGGTATTACTGTAGTTAAAATATTTATTTTCTTTCATGTCATCATTCTATAAATATTCAAGTGTTCCTTTATCATTGAAAATTCAAAAATAATTGATTTTGCTGTATTTTAAGTTTTATTATAAAATTTCTAAGAGAACCGGGTTGTACTGTAGAATTGTTACTGTTAATGAATATATACATTTTCAATTACAATTATAACCTATTAAGTAAAGTCATCCATGCAAGTTGAGGATTGTGAGATGGCTGGTTTCAGATAATACTTGAATCTCTTTTCACATAAAATATGTATCTTGAAGGGACCAATGATATTCATACAGACATCTTTTTATGATAAATTCTAAAGTAGAATCAATAATTGATGTAAACATAATAACGGGTAAAATTTTGAAGTTTTAAAAATTGTTTTAGAAAATCGTTTTTATTACGGTGATAACCATGTTACTTATAAATGGTTGTGTGAATGAAAATTTTTATTCACTCTTTTCAAAATTTTTTTTTTCCCAATGGGCTGCGGATTGGTATTTTTATCATTGCAGACCTAGTACATCCCTAAGAGCTGGTATCACTTTTTAGCGCTGCACCATATAGGCGATACCAATTACAGCAAGCAATTTGGACGCCCAGTTTCCTCAACAGAGGGAGGCACCTGAGCTCTTGGCGATGCGAACTTTGTACTAGGACTTAATTTTGCCAAGAGCGCCCAAGCCAAACAGACACTCTAGGGATCTTTTACATGCCGTATAATCATACGACATGGCCGCTGTCGATTTTCTGCATCTCGAAAATCCACCGACTTGGGTCGGGGTCGAACCCGCAACCTTGGGTGCAGAAGGCCAGCGACAAACCAACCACGCCACCCAGCCGGTTTTTTCTTTTTAAAATCCAAATTATATATATATATATTAAGCTGGATAATCATATCATTTAGTTGTCTATAACTTGAAATTAAATGTTCCATTTTCTCCAATTATTTTAAGAAGTATTATACTCTCTTCCATTTAAAAAAAGTAACATATTCTTCATATAGAAAAATGAATTTCTTATTTTATATTGTATTTTGTTATTTGTGTGTGTGTGAAGCATAAAGTCTATACAGTTGTATCTCTGTTTTACAAACTTTTTCCAGGATCCTAGAATATATTGAAAGATGAATCTCTATCAAATTTCCCTCATGACAAACTTTTTCTTGGCATCTTTGTTAAATAGAGGTCCGACTGTAATGTCAAATAAAGATGTAAAGCAACATTTAAAATTAAATATTCTTTTTATTTTTTGAATAAGTATGCAATTTGATTATTGTTATTTAAAACTCAAAACAGAATGTTTTTGTGAATTTTTTAAAAACTTAATGTTAATTTTTCAAATAAAAGTTGCTACTGGTACTAATTTATAATATCATTAAAATTTTTCTGATAAAACAGTTAATGTTATAAAAAGAGGATATTTTGTATCTCAAGTTAAACAATTTATTAAATATGTTTGTTACATGTTCTTTTTGAAAGGGCAGCTTTGTAAAAGAAAAGAACCAAGACAACTATTTTGCAATTTTTCTTTTAAAAGTTTTAAAAGAATTTTTTTTTAAACAAAAATATTTATTGGTTAAAACTTTTTGAATTAGATTCTTAACTTAAAAAAATTATATGTACTTAAATATTGGCAGCTAGTAATCAAATTTTTTTTTATACCTTTATTTGAAAATATTTCTTTCTTGATAAAAGTTTCCTTAATGAAACTTTATAAGAGAAATGTTTGCTTAGTAACATTTGGATTGTTCATTTTGTAAAATGATGAATATAATGATAAAGAATAATTTTTGTTTGTTTATTATATGATTTCACTTGAGATTAAATAGTTGTTCTACATGGTTTAAATTTTCCAGCAGTTATTTCCGTTGGAAAAGCTATAAGGAACTTTTAAAAAGTTTTATTTTGGAACAGAAAGTACTTTGTACCTTTTGCTTCACTTTATGGAATCCTCTTTAATTACTTAGATTTAAATTTTAAGAATTATTTGATTGTCGACAACATTTTTGTTGTCAATTAGTATACATTTTATTATTTCAATTGTTAAGTTTTCTGTTCATGCAGTAAATTTCATAAATTTACAAATTATGAAAATATGTATTTATATTGAAGAAAGAAATTTTACATTTGTTTTTTTAAATTTGATTAAAAGTTATATATTTGAAATTATTTTATGAATGACTGATTGATTTTTCCATTGTTATGAATTTGAGAAATCTATCTGAAATTTAATTGTTCGTAGCACTTTTTTAGAAAACTACATTTTAACTATATGGTTGTGTTTTTTCCTTAAACATATACTCATTTTTCAGGGTGTTTTCCCCCTCATATGTTATTTTATTTCTTAAAATGTGATTGAATGTTTCCCCCCCCCCCCATAAAAGATATGTGATTTATTATGTGATATAAACACGTGTATAATTCAATTGTTTTCCTTTTCAAATTTTATCATTGTTTGTTATGATTGTTTCTCAAATTTTTATCTTGAAATTGCTTGGGAAGAAGTAAAATAATTTATTTTTAAATATTTCGAAGAGAGTAGTTATTTTTGCTGGGATTTTAATTCTACTGAGTTTTTACATGGTTGAATTAGGAAAATTACAGAGTTTAATTATATATAACCATGTTAATGCTGATATATCCATGTTACTGTTTTTATTTCTTAATATTTGAATTCTGTTACATCATTTCTTTTGTGCATTTTAATACTTGCATAAATCGTGTTAATGTTTTGTGGTTTTCTTATGTTTTGTATGTTAGAATATTAGTTTAATAAACCATGTGTATCGAATAGAAAATTGAATTACATACTTTTTTGTGTATTTTTGTATCAATTATATTGATGCAGTTTTTCGGAAATTTTTATAATGGGAAAGTTTTTAGATTTATATCTTAAAAAATCAACCAGAAAATAAATATCTTTCCATATCAAATGTTCGTTGTTTTTGGTACTCATTTCATTTAGAGGTTATGAAAAGGAGTCATAATATATTATTACATTTATCAAGTTTGAAAATAATAAGTTTTTGTCCCCTTTAAATTTTATAATTTTTTTTCACGTTTTTTACAGTCCAACATTAATGAACAATCAAAGCAAGTCATACTTATATGTTAAAAATATATTTTTAAAAGTAATGTGTATGTTTTGAAAAAACTTGTTTTTTGTTTTCTTTATGTATATACCTATAAATTTCAATCTTAATCCTTTGAAACAATAAGTTCTTTTTTTTAAAAAAAGTTCTTCTCTTACCTTAATTATTCTGGAATTTTACATTTTTAAAAACTATAATTTATAGAAATGCCATCCTAATTTAGAATAGATTTATTTTAATATAATTTTGACTTCACACATGTTCTTTCTAGAGAAGTCCAGCCACTTTTATTTAAGTTTCAGTAATCTTAACAATATTCTCCTTAAATATTTTTGATTGACTCTTTCTTTATTTTAACAACTTATCTAACTTTCTCTTAAATTACATTAGTAATTTAGCTTGAAATAGTGTAGAAATTATAAAGGAGAAAAGAAATTAAATCCTTAGTGAATTTTGTATTTCTTAGACCGCTGAGTCGTAGCTGATTTTTTCTTCTTTTTTAAGTATCCTATGTCCACAATTATGGTTACTTTATTATTCATTAGGGATAATACCCACAAACGAATACTTAATGAAGATATGGTATGATCAAAAAAGTTTCTATATAATATTAAGGATTGGAATATAAATAAAACAGCACAGGAACTAATTCCATAAATCATAATTTTTTTTATCTACTTCTAAATTTTAGATTAAAATCATTTTAGAACAAAATAATGAACCTTATTTTTTATGACTTGCTTTACATATGTATCAACTATTTATTAAAGAAAATTTTTTGAATAGGTAAAATGAGAAATTTGACTTAGAAAATACTATATACTCATATAAAAAGAAATACTGTATACTTAAACATTTCATTTAATGTAGTGTATTAATATATATATATTATTACTATTTAATTCTTTTGATAGATACACATCTGTTGAGTAAATTTACCTAAACAAGTGCCTAAATGGTGTTATTTTCAATTAGAAATTTTATCAATGAGCTGTATAACAGATTAGAGCTTGAATTGTTTCAAAATTAATGAATAATTTAAAACAAAATTATGTTCAAATTTATTCCATTCTGCTGTGTATTTTATAATACTTAAAAATTTTTATTTCCTCTCTCAGTTCTGTATAAATTTGTTCATATAATTAGTGACATTTTAATGTTATCGCATGACAATGTAGTAAATTTTTAATGTACAAATGAAAAAATTGTATAAATTATGCAAATTGTTCCTTATCTAGAAATATATAAAGGATTCTTGGTAATGCATATATTGTCAAAGGCTAATGTTTTCAGAATTTTTATTTTAACTGGAGTAGTATTATAACAATTTTTAGCATTTTTGTTGATTAATTTTTATTATTATTTTCACTACTATAAATTTATCATGGTATCTTTTGTTGCAAAGAAAAAATATACATGCAAACCTGATTCTCCTTGATTACTTGAGTAGTATAAGGAAATAATCGTCTTAATTATCTAATGTTTAATTCTTTAAGAACTAAGAAAAAATTTAATATCTTTTATTTATGCATATGAATAGATTTAAAAGCTTATAACGAACATGCAGTAAGCACAACAGTAAACTGTCTTTGAATGCTTATTATTTACTACTTTAAGTACTTAAATGCTTCTGATGTGTTTGCTGAATAATTTTTTTTATTCTTTAAGACTGTCTTCGCCAAATGTACAAGAGCTTGAACTAAACACAAAATGCATTTCGAACAGAAAAATTTCCCAATTTTCATGAAAACTTGCAATGTTGTAAGTCATTCATCTATTCATAATACTACATTCTACTCTTAATAGGACACCAAAGACAGTATATAATATTCATTGTGTGTAGCTCTTTTATATCTGAAAACAATATTCTGAATTTTGATCCTATTCTTTAACATTATGCGAAGACGGCCTTAAATTTCACGCAATTTTGCTACAGTCAAAAATTTAACTTGAAGCCTTTAGAACTGAGTACATTCAGAAGTATAGAGATTGCAATATCGACCAAAAATTCAATACCGGTATTTTTTAGATCTTAATATCGGGATACCTGTTTTAATACCAGGAGTAGAAATTTTAGAAAAAGAAAGAAAACATAGGTGTTTCTTTGTTTGATTTGCCAGTTTTATTACAGAGTGTAAATATCACAAAAAATAATTAGTATCTTATAAATTATAACAGTTTATAAAGAATCACAAAAAAGTAAGGGAACGTCTTATTTATTTAAATCCCAAAAAATTGTAAATATCATTATTCAGTCTGTGGTACTATTATAAAATTTTAAAATGAATGTGATCTTAAAAAACATATTGCATCAATTTTGGCGTCTAAGCTAGTTGGTGGTACTGTTAGCAATGCGTGATATACTTTTGCTAAGTATTTATATCTTAAATCCCTCATCTTCAAATAAATCAATTTCTCGTTGGATGGTTTTGGATATAGCTGATTTCTGTATTGTATTTTGGTTTGTTGAATCCCCCCCCCTTTATTTTATCACTTCTCTTGATTGTATGATGTAACTTTATGTTCACAGTCTTAATTAATTTTGCCCGTTAGGGAGACATAAAAACAAAAATGTAAAATATTTTTCTATGTTGGTGATCTCTGAACATGTAGTGGAGACAATATAAAAATTTTCTAGTAAATACCTAAAAAATGGTATTTAAACTTGTGAATACCGGTATTGCAATCCCTATTCAGGATGCTTTGATTCTAAAATTGCAAGAAAAGGCTTTCAAGTAAAGAAATTATGGGTATTAATTTAGAAACGTAATGATATTAAAAACTCAATTTCATATTAAAATAAATTTAGAGAGCAAATAATATCTGTCTTAAAACAAAATTTGTACTATCAAGAATCCTGTATAGTATGTATAAATATACTATTTTTACTGAAACAACTCTTGTATTCGTAGGAGTTCTGTATTTAGTTAATGACTTGATCTTTTAATATATTGTAGTCTAAAGTCATTCTAGATTAAGTTGTAACATTCCATTTGTAAATTATAAAATAGTATCTCTTAGAATGAGTGTCATATCAATTAAATTAGAAAAAAAATGAGAACTTTTTTTAATTATAATTTGGAACTAATGTGTATCAGATACAAGTTTCATCAAGATAGAAATTCATTTAAGGTTTATATATATATATATAGCTTTCAGTTCTAAAAAAAACTAAATTATATTAGTAATTCAAAATCCTTGTTAATTAGAATAAATTGTACATTGCCAAAAAGAAATAAATCTTCTATCGTTATTGTACTAATCTCAATGGGGATTTTTGTTCAGTATTCGAATTTTTGTGTGTAGTATTTGTGTATATGACTTCCGTAATGTTTGCCTTAATTATATCCTTGTCATTTTAGTTCAACTAGCTTATATATTCTGGCACATAATTCTTAAAATTTGCATTGTGTTTAAGGTTTTTGCATTTTGTATTCGATTATCTAGTCTAACAACTCTAGTAGTGTTTTGTTATTATTTTTTTTCTTTCTTTTTCATAGTGTGCAGAAACTATAAGATCTGTTTGTTCAAGAGAACTTAATAAATGTTTTCCCCCCTTTATATTGGTTGTGTTTATTAAATTATACTTGATGACATAGCGATAACACTTGTACATTACATTATGAATGTTACAGGCAAATGTCCACCATTCGGTATAGTGGTTTAAGTGACGCTGACTACTGTGGGTTCGAATCCCGGAGAAGCCATGGATGTTTGTAAATGTATAGTGCAAAAAAGTTTCCCAAACTTTTTTGTCTCATAGACCCCTTGCAATGTATTCCGGTTTCGGGTAGACCCCTGCTTATTTAAGATTGAATTTTTTCAAATTCATCAACTTAAATGTGTTTTTTATAGCTGGTACAGAGCTACTTACTTTAAAAGATTTAGATTTTTTTAACTGTAGTGTGAAAAAGTTAAGAAAACAAACACATCTTAATTTTAAACATTTATTAATTAAATTAAAACTCAGTGTCTGTTACACAAATAACTGAACAACAAATAAATGGTTTTAATGGGAGGGATGAATCTGATGCTTTTTAATAAATTTTCAACATTTGGCATCAATTTTGTTAGGTTGAATCCGAAATCTCCTCTATTAGTGGCATCTAGTTTTTATATATATATAAATTTTTTATATATATATAAGCTGTCCTAAGTCAGCAATGTTGATAATACTGTAGCATCCATTCTCTTATATATTTTTTATATTTAACTCTATTATTTTCATTTTTCATATCTCCTTTTAAATTCTGTTGTCTGGTTATCTTGCAATTTCAATTCTTTTCTGTTTTAATCATGTTTATTCATCTCTCTCTTGTAGAGAGAGAGATGACTTTGGGAATCATTGGTATAGTGCCTTCGCGGCAAAAGGTACTATAAATAGCCGTTCAAGTCGCAAGACCTTTCGTGAGGTTGGTGTAAGGGAAAGAGAGATTGGAGACTTTGACCTCCCCCAGGTCGGCCGCTCTGCGCTCCGGTTCGCCGGGCCAGTACGCGGTTGACACAGAATTCAATTGCATTTAATTTTAATCATCACACATTTACACATTGTATTTTTATATTTATTTACACCAAAATTTTTCATTTTTTAAGCATTTTAATTTAATTATCTCATTTTAATTTAAATTCTTTTATTTTTAATGTAAAAATTTTTAACACTTATTCTTAATTTAGGTTAAAAAAGATCTCATACCATTTAATGCATCAAAGGGCTAAGGTAAAGCTGAACCCATGTTTCATGAAAGGAGTTTAAGCTTCCCTGTGTGGGAAGTAGGTATTCTGACAAGCATTCACCCCAGGGTGTGCTCCCTCAAAATTGTAGCGGAAACGAGTCAAATCGTACTGTCACCTGCATGGCCAAAGCTACGGCTAACGACAAGTGAACAATCTATCCCTTGGCCATGATGAATTTCGTGGGCCTCGATCTGGCACTGCCCATAAGGTGGCGTTAACAACAACAGGCAAAAATATTTTATGCCCAGCTTTCATTCCAATCAGTCTTTTTCCATGTATGATTGATAGCAACATGCCTGGATGCTCGGGGCATGCTTCTTGATGCTGCATCCTTCTTTTTCTAGCTGCAGTTGAGTAATTCACAATAAAAGTTTCAAATATTACCTTCATATTGGTGTTCTCGATTAATTTTTAAAAAAAATTCCACTACACCGGAAGATATGGCGCTACAAACAATAAAAAAATATCCAACAATCGTAAACTTCTCCATGGCGAATGATCATAGTCGACGTTGTTGCCATCGAGTCCTGATGTCGGTGAGGACCCCTTCATTTTTCATCGGATAGTTTCGAATCGAAAGTAAATTTGATAAAACTTGTGCGTGATCTCTTAACTAGCACGCGCGCTACGTTCTGACACTTTCCCGTTGTCCGAATTGATAATACCAAAATATAAAAACCGTTTTAACGGATTAAAAAGTTGCAAGAAACTCCGAATTCATCATCATGCTAAATTTTCTTACTTAAAATCTACGTAAATCCTGGAAGGGGAAGAGTACTTAGAAATGAATACAATAGATTAAATATTATTGCAAAAATATTAAGTTATTTTTCAAAAATTTCAATTCCACATTAAATTATTTCGAATTTAAAATTGGCAATGAATTTATTTATTAAAACACTCTTTCAATGGATCAATGAGTAATTTTATCAATGATGTTTCATTATCGCAGAGCTCTACGCGTTTATTTTTCTCTTCCTGGTCTTAATATCGTGCCAATAATGTATTTAAAATCAAACTGCGATAACAGAAGCAAAAAGCTAGCCTCTTACTCCAGATTAGCGTCACTTTTAGTATCACCCCCCCCCCCCCGTCCATGAAAAATGTATAATGAGAAAATATCGGGAATGTTTTTTCCAAGGTTATGACCTTGTTAGCTTTCACCAAGATACTGTGTGTTCCCGCCGATTTCTAAAGGAAAGATAAGTCTTGGTGTTTTCAGCTGCTTTTTTGAAGCAGTCGCGTCAACAATTCAGAAGGGGGAAAGAGAGAGAGAGAATATTCTGAATTTCGAATAAGGTAAAAGGTTTTGTGATTCCTTTTCTTTTTGGAAATTATGATTTGAAAAAGGTTTAAAGCAGTAGTCTTGTAAATTATTCTGAACAATAAATTAAGAAAATTAATTATTGAGAACTATTCATAAATTTATCTTTGATGTAAAAGAGTGGGATCCAGTCTTGCAATATTTTTTCCAGATAGAATCAATAGTTTTCATATTGTGTAAAATATGTAATTCTATTTAAATTTCTTTTAATCAATCAATAGTTAATTTGTCTTTTTTCGTATGATTATCGTCTGCTTTAATTCAACAATTTATGTAACTAATTTATCTGATTGCCTAATTTATTTGCAGAAATATAATCGTTTGTTGTTAAAAGATACGTAGCAAATTTTGCATCTTTTGTAATCGTTTTGAAATATGTTTGAGCAGTCATCGAAAAAAAGAATCACAATGCGTAATCTCTCTACGCTTGAACTTTATATATAATTAATTTTTGCATATCTTCGAGTTATTATCATTCATTTGCTTATTTGAGTTATTTTTAGAATAAAATTAGTCCGTGGAATATATGAACTTTAGCTGCTATAAATTCATGTAAATGTTCTGATGTTCAAATTTCACTCATTTAATCGGAGATACACATTCTCTCATTTTGTTAGAACTTTTCATGTAGTTTTCAATAATTATCGTATTTTATTTCTTTATTTCGGCTTGCAACATTTAAAAAAGTAGCTGTATTATATTTCGATCAAAATAATAAAAGGAAAGGGTGAGATTAAATAGTGTTTAGAAAATGAGTTAGAAGGCGTTTTCCAACGGCGGCGAGAACATCTGATTTCTTATTCCAAAATTATAGTTTCAATTTATTAAAATTCCGTTTGAACAGTTAAGGATGGGTTAAAAGGAGTTTCTTGCAAATAAATGAGTGTCTAATATCTGACTGGATAAAACGTTCTATTAACGCTTTTCAAACTTTATTACTTACCTTACCAAATCACAACAGACCCTTAAAACTCTTCTAAATCTAAAAGTAAAACAAATTGAAAAAAATTAATAATTTGAAAAATAAAAATAATTAAATGCAGTTGTGAAAAAAAATTAATATGATCATGCAATCATATTTTTATCCGTTAGGATTTCTCATGCCGTGCAACCCAAAAATATAAATTTTTCTCAATATTTGATAAAATTTTCAAAGCCAAATCTTACTATATGAAATCGCTGAGTTAGGACCGTATACTACGTAATACATTGTAATTATCGGTCCAGTCATTAGGAGGAGAAAGAAATATGAATTGTTATTGGGGGAAAACTTTTGAGAAATTTTTGCTGAATATCTCCGGAATTAATTATTGAATTCCATATAAATTCAGAACGCTAACTATTGAAACCATTTTCAAACTAACTGTTTCAAAAGTTACTTTAGTTCTATAATGAGAAAATTCTGCTTTGAAGAATTAATTAATACGTTAAAATCCTACTTTACTTCTTTTTGGAGGATGCAGTTTAAGTTAAAATTTCTCTGATTTCGGCCGTTTTGAATTGTGGTGGAGACATGAAACAATTGTTTCCAAAAAATAGTATAAGTAAATGGACGGCCCAATGTCTTTTTCTGGATCATATGATGCTTATTCGGACTGCCATATATCAACCATGATTCTTCTTTTAGTGGTAAAAAATGGCAAGCTTTCGCCATCTCACTTTTAATAAATTTTTTCAGAATTTGTTTTCCATTCTACAATCACACTCATGATATACACTAGTATCCAAAAGTTAAGCATAATTGATAATAATGTGAATAAAGAAGGAACTGTAAATCAGAATGGCGGGAAACGTGATATGCGAGTGTAAAATAGTTTTATAATAAGGAAGCAAATCAAAAGAATGATAATAATTTTATTATCCAAAGTAGCAGTTTGAAAGAAAACTGAGCATAGCAAGGATTCACACTTTAAAGAAAAAAGGAAAGAAAACATTAAATAAAATACTGATGCTGCAGTTTAATAAGGCTTGTGATCACCTCTCTGACAGCCAGGCACGTTGCACAGCGATTTACCATACTTGCTATGAGATGATGAATGAGTTGTGGGTTCAAACGGTTCCAAGCTTCTTGGAGAGCTCTCTTCAGTTCTGTAACGGAGCTTGGTGGGTGCGAAAGGGTTGCTATTTGTCTCCCGAGCATATCCCATACATGCTCGATAGGATTTAAATCAGGGGAGTTGCAGGCCACGACATGCGCTGGATGTTTTCCGTTTCAAGGAAATCATCAATCAGCACCGCTCGGTGACATGGTGCATTATCCATGAATATGAAGTCAGGGGTGACAACATCACGAAACTAGCGAACATAAGAGGCTCAAGAACTTAGTCTCTGTATCTTTGAGCAGTCACAGACCCCGTGTCAAAGAAATGGAGGTCTGTGCAGCCGTCCATCATGATGCCTGCCCATACCATTACTCCCCTTGATGGAAAATGTTATCTTTCCCTTATGTTCCTTGGTTCAAAACGTGTTCCACGTTCTCACTATATCGTTACCTGCCGAGAATCACTACTCAGACTAAACCGGGACTCGTCACTGAACATCACATTGACCCACACTCCAATGTTGATGTTTCAAACTCCAGTTCAAACGAGCGCGTTTATGCGTGAGGGGAATGCAAACTGCTGGTCTTCTGGCATACAGGCCAGCATGATTGAGTGTCCTGTAAACAGTTTGTCTCGAAATTCGTATTCCTGTGGCGACTGTGAGCGACGAACCCAGTGCTCTGGCAGTACTGCCCCTCTGACGTCGCGCACTTATTACCAGATATCGGTCTTGGCGAGGGGTTGTGACTCTTGGTCGTCCTGATACTGGTTGTCGGGTAACATCTCCCGTTCTTTGAAACCTCTGCCACAGTCTTGAGATCACAGACTGGTCCACATTCAGAATTCGAGACACTTCGGTTATTGATCGTGAGGATTCCAGCATTCCAACGATTCTTCCTTTCGTAAACATGTCCAGTTGGCGTCTTTGTGCCATCATTCACCTTGTTTGATGGTTAACAACGCTCCTTCGCACAGCAGTTGTACGAAACTTGTCTGAACTGCCTATGCTGCGTGAATCGGTTTCTCCGTGTTCCGACATGCGCCGGTGTTTCGCGCAGGACGTAGTCGACTGAAAAATTTTGCATAAACCCAATGTTTCTTCTTTACCCAATTAATATCTTCAAGAAATTTGGAATAATTTTACGAATATTTACTCCATGTTTTTCGCATTTTACGATTTATGCTTAACTTTTGAACATCAGTGTATATATATATATATATATATATATATATATATTGTTACGTTGATCGGTGTTCGAGGATTTTATGCAAATCAGTTGCAAAGAACAAGACAGTTCTTTAAGAACGATGAGAATTTATTGTCGAAAATTAATTCTTGATATACAGGAATCAGCTGCAAAATTCGCAGAATAAATATCAAATGGACTTCTCACCTTCAAAAGCACTCAGACACAATTATCAGTGTCTAAAATACAAGTATGTGAAAGATTATTCTCACAAGCAATCCATCTTTCAACAGCCAAAGTAAACACTAATCGCTTAAACGGTCAAGACAAAACTACTATTCGCTAGTCGAAAACAAGACTAACTAATTGCTGGTCAAAACCATACTGCTTTCAGCGAGCATCTCTATTTGTAAGCCTCGCGGATCATTCGAGAAAGATCCGCTATGTCGTAGGTCTTGAAATTAGGGGATTTCTCCACAAATGTCCAAAATAATCCAGAGGGTCCCAAACTCGCAAATTGGTTGCCAAAAATGATGCCAATTTGGCTCTATCGCCAAGTTTCCATTCAATCGCCATTATAACGTAAAAGACGGTGTTGCTTGCGAATATTACAATTTTAACTTAAAATAAATATAACATAGGGTAATATAAATCCATTGCACATCCAAATACAAATTATTTACACTATTTTATACAAAATTGGTAACAATATATATATTGAAATAGTTATTCCTTCTCTTTTACGGCCTCAGTTTTTTATAAATATATGTAAGCATATTTTGTCGCAACCCTTGTTTTTATTTCCGCATTTATAAATTCCTCATGTTCCATTTTTTTTCTTGGAACTCATACTTTTTAGCACCATTATCTACGAATACTGTAAGTGCATTCCTTATTATTTCATATTTTGACACTTGCGTATTATACCATCGACCAATTTCGCCAAATTAAAAAAATTGTCGCGAAATGCTGCCCTTTTTATGATTAAGTTTGTACATGCACAGATAGTTTCCACTATTGGGCGCATATCGCCGTATTCGGTGGCGTCTTTTGATTTAGCAAAATTGGTCGGTGGTATTATACGTAAGTACCCATCTTTTTTTAAACTTCAAAAATTTGTAATTGTTCTGTATTTACTCGCTTTATCAAGTATCAGCGATTTTTCTTTTCGTTACATCTCGCGTTTTCAGTGATAAGCGCCATTTTGATTAGAAAACTACTTGTCGTCGAAAAGAAGGCTTATTTGGTGTGATTTTTAAAACAGCACCATTTTTTTCTCTTCACCTTTTATTTTTTTTTCCTTCTGTTCATTTGTTTTTAAATTTGTTTTAAAAACCTTATTGTCGCTTAAATTTCGAAGACCAGTATGTTTCCAAATATTTTTTACTCTAAAAGCGTTTTTTTTTTCAGAAAAACTGACACACATTTTTAGGGCTTAAACATAAAAATAATAAGGTAAATCGGGGGAAGGTTGCCACATTTAAGGATTTTTCGAGTGAGTGAGGGAATATTAACGTCCCCCTGTTCAGCTACACGAGGGCTTTTGGAGATGGTCCGCGTAATTTTGAACCATGGTCAAGTGACGCGGACGACACCTGAACTGGCACCCCTTCTCCTAACTACCACACCAACGGGAGAACGTCTGAGGTCTCGACAGATTTTACGTGCACGGCTCCCATACACAGCGGGTCTTCAGTGGTACTGGGATCGAACTCATGACATGCTAGCCACGATCCGATGCCTAGACCACTTGGCTACCGCAGCCACAAGGATTTTTCGATTAGTACATTGAAAATTGAAATGACAAGACTGAAAAAATACACTTTATTTTTCAATATTTAATTAGTTATGTATACAAGTTAATTCTTTTCTTAGTATGAAAATGAATAAGAAATTTTTAATGTTAAAGAAATTCATTTAATTGTGACATGTTTTCCCTTATATGGGCAAGATGCCGCCAGACATGGAATAAGATGCAACAACACCACAATAAGAAAATAAAAAATAAATAAAACAAACATTACAAAATTTAATATGAAGTAACAATAACTAGAAAAACAAAAATAAATAAATTCTTTCATAATTAGCTTGCTAAAAATAGTAACAGTACAGGTTCGAATGATAGCCTACACAGCATTTCACTCAATGCAAATGATTATCATTGCAATCTTCGTGCAACCATTTGTTGCATTCGATGCACTGAATCCAGTCACACGTGGGACCTTTTTTAGTATAAAAGTACCCTTTATACAGAGCACAAAAATCGTCATTATCTTCATCAAAACTGTCACCACTAGTATCTAGAGGAATTTCTTCGCTTGAGGATGACAAAGTGACACATCTCTTTCCGTTTCTTCGAAGGTTTCTTGTTAATTGTTTTGACTTTACTTGCCTTTTATAGCTTTCTTCGGGCCTTTTCACGCATAGTTTATCTCCTCTGATTCATTTAAGACTGATATTAGTGTTTTTACGCGCGGTTGGTTTGCGTTTTCTGATCAGAGGAATAGGGCTGTGCTCTCGTGTTCTGAGCTGGTGGAAGCAACCGATGGTGATAGACCACTTATCATTAATTTTTACCACTAATCATTTATATTTTATGCAATAGTATACAGTGTTACAAAATTTTGAAAAAAAAACAAATTTTAGAATTCATTTAATTTATTTCTGAATTATGTGGCGTCTTTGCCCAAAAGTATAGAAGAAAAATGCCATACACACTTATTTCCTTATTTGCTACAGTGTTATGGCCGCCTCTACATACAACATATTGCGTAGCTCACTTTTGTTGCTGATATCTTATTTAAAATAATAAGTACGTTTATGAACTTTAAATATGAGGAACGGAATATTATAAAAGTTGAACTCATCGCTTTAAATGCTCACGAGATCCTAAAATAACACCTATTAAAGACAACTAATTCATATAAATTCACAAGCCACACTTAATGTCGGGGACCAGACTCTTCCCACAAGTGGCCCAGTATTGCTATCTATCGACGCATAAAAGTACTATAAACAAACTGGCATCTTCCCCCGAATTACCTTATTGGTACTTACGCATTAGTCTCTCGACCAATAAATTGGCGAAGATTTTGGAAAATTTGCACCAACATTTCTCAACTTATAAAACAAAGTCAATGTGCTTTTGCAAAAATGGGAACGCTTTTTGATTTACTAAGCAACAAAAAACAACTTTTTGTCTGTTTCCTAGTTTTGAATAGCCTATTCTTACTAATTTTGGGTTGAAAAAAAGACGAATAAGTAAATTAAATTTATTTATTAGCTTTTGTGCGTGTTTTTAAGATATACCACAGCCCATCTATCAGTTTATGGGTAAATTTGAAGAAAAAAACTTTATAACTAATAAATACCATACTACAAGTCATGTTTCAGGAAACCGTGTTCATAATCAAAAATCAGTTGTATTTTTTAGTTTATTTCCAGTGAACAGTTCCTTTTGAAATGCCTCTTGTATGTCGAAGCCCGAGTATCCCTTATAACTGTCCAGCAGTAGTTTGCGAGAATTGAGTGATTCCGATGACCCTAATATATACGTTCCATTGCTGTGATATATTGATGAAACCTTTCACCGTGTTCACATCGCTTATAGTTCCACGGTTTTTAGGGAAAAAATCAAGATGGGAATGTAAGAAATGAATCTTTAGGGACATACATTCTGGGTCATGAAAATTTTGTAGGAGTTCTTTCACCAACTGTTGATAGTTCTCATCCTTTTTGCTGTCTAAAAATCCTTATACCACACTTATCTTTAAGACCTAAATATTGTTGAATTGATTTACGTTGAGTTGTAAGACGAAAAACAATGAATATCACTTGAATCGTGCATTGTTGCCTGTTCTTTGTTCTACTGATGCTCTAGGTTAGACTCAAAACATACCTGAAGAAAGATGGCGCGGTTACACGCCTTTCGTTGAAATAAAAATCGTTCCTGGGGCAAGAGCTTCTATCTACCCGCTCAAATGAACATCAAAAAGATTATACACTGAAAGTAAAGATGAGTAAAAATACAGCTATTTATGAATTGCGAGTTCTGAATTTTGAAAACAAGAGCTAATCTGAAGTTTTTATGATGATTTTCGTGCTTAGCAGATCAAAATACTTCATAATAGACTATTTTTGAGCCCGAAACAATTTTGATTTTACGTAGTGTTATTGGTGAATGAATAATACAGCATTTGTGATGACAGTTTTCGATTTGGCGAAAACGGTCGACGGACTCATATATAAATACTATGCTTTGCGATGAATTTAATAATTCTTTGTTGAAATCTAACTATTAATTTCTCACATTTCAGAATGGCTTATGTGATTCCAAAACCAACTCGTACAGACGAGCCTCTGCCCTATCTTCCACAAGACATTGTTCTTCCAAAAACGAATGAAACCATCGTTTTGGATTACTACAAAGACAGTGATTCCGAGGACTTGTATGCCATCTTTAAAGATGCGGTAGATGAAGGACAGACTTATCCTCAGGAAACTATGGATGAGGATCATTTCGAGAAGTATTATTTGTCCCACGACGTCTTCGTGGCCCGAAATCCCGCAGACCAGAAAGTGGTTGGCTCTTTTTACGTGAAACCTAATTTTCCCGGTCGATCCTCGCACATCTGCAACGCCGGCTTTTTGGTGAACAAGAGCTTCAGAAACAAAGGCATCGGAGAAGTTCTTTTTCGAAAGTATCTTCCGATTGCCAGAGATCTAGGATACGAAGGAAGTTTCTTCAATCTGGTGTATGCCACCAACACAGCTTCCGTGAAGCTGTGCAGAAAATTAGGGTTTACAGAAATTGGCGCTGTTCCGAAAGCTGGAAAGATGAAAGAACTTGGTTACGTTGATGCCCTTCAGTTTTATTATGATCTGACAACATTGAAAGAAACAATGTGACGCAAATTGTTTTTAGGAAAAACAAATGCCAATGTAGTACAGTATTTTCAATTTAAAAAATCTAAATAAATGAATTTAGATTTGAAGGTTTTTGTAAATTATTTTTGAACTGAAATATATCTGTGGTTTTGTGATAGGGTTTGGAAACTTGCGTCGCTTCCTAAACTATCAAAAATATACCTACCTACATTGGAGATTGTATTGTACCGTCGACTAATTTCGTCCAATCAAATAACGTTACTGAATGCCGTTTAATTTGCGGATAGGGTTCGAGTCACGCGCGCGCGATCAACTAATGTATATATATATATATATATATATATACATTATTTTTATTATATTAATTATAAAATAATTAATTTAATACTAATATATTTTATAGATTATGTTGTTATTGTTGTCGTGTCCTTCCCGAAGAGAAGGAATGAAAGTTGCCAGAGCCTGTGAGACAGGTTGGACTTCTTAACGATAGATGGCGACACCATCTATATCCACAATTTAGGCATGGAACTGGAGGGGAGGGAAATATTCTCCAACTCCCTGCACTCGTGGTTTCTACTGCGACCGCCCACAAGACTTTCGGACCCACTGATTTAACGAGCACGTACTCCGTGTGTATTCGGTGGTATTTGGTGGCAACGGGCATCGAACCCAGTTTCTCCGGTCTGGAGTATGATGCTCTAACCACTAGGCTACCCACGGCCCTTATATGTTATATTATACAAACATTTTATTTATAATATATTGTATTTCACATTATAAAACTATTTGTATATAAAATATCATATTTGATATTTTTATATATTTTATTATAAATATTATTTATTGATATAAAAATATATTTATAAAATAAAAATAAAAATATATTTATATAATTACAGTAATTATTTTACATTATAAAATACATAAAATATCATTTAATATTTAATAAATAAATTTATTTAATTTAAAAACATAATTGAATGAATTGGGGAAAAAACTCACCCAGTTGTTCGAACCCTATCCGTTGACGTAGAAAGCAGCTGCTCTGACAATCGTGCCAGTTAATCCCTGAAGAAATTTGAAACTTAATTGTATAAAAGCAAAGCATGAATTTCGAAGGCTATTTTCTCCGAATTGACTGGCCATTCGGTGCTAATACATTTAGGGTTGAACACCCTAATGGAGTACTAGTATTATACCAACTCTCGTCCCAAAATGAATTTCCTTAATCGTGCCCTCCCCTTGTAAGAGTTCAACAAGTATCGTTTCCCCCTGAATTGGGATAGTATGACGGTGCGTCATCCTACATAAAGCTTTACTGATAACAAATCTCTGATTTACTGTCAACACGACTTTGTCACGTGAAAGAAGGAGCTAATGCTCAGCGCGGTTACTGTACATCAAGGGTGTCTATCTCAAAGGTTGGCTAAGGCCAAATAAACAAGGTTCAACTTTAGGTGGGCCACAAAAAAAATCAATATTTATAGAAACGTAGGTTTTTTTTGTATTAATACATTATAATAAACATCTATAAGAGAACAAGAAAAGTTTACTTCCTGTGTGTGTGAGAGACTTGATATCCCTTTTCTGTTACTTTCTTTACTATTTAGGAAGAAGTTTTTTTTTTCTTCACTATATACAGTCGATTCTCGATAATTCAAACTTTCGATAATACGAACCTCTCGATAATTCGAAGTATATGCTAAGTCCCTAGAAAAACTCTTAGATAATTCGAACTAAAGCAATACGTTTGTCACCCATCCTGTGTAATGGTTAGCGAAGCTGACTGCTGTGCCGTAGGGCCTGGGTTCGAATCTCGGAGAAGGCATGGCTGTTTGTAAATGTATAGTGCCTTCGCGGCATGGGGGTGCTCTAAATAGCCGTCGAGCCGCAAGTCCTCTCGTGAGGTTGGTGGAAGGGAAAGAGAGGTGGGAGGCCCCTGAGTACTCCCAGGGTTTTCTTCCTCAAAATTGGGGTGGAACCGAGCCAAATCGTACTGTCACTTGCATGGTGCTCAAAGCTACGGCTAACGACAGGCATACAATCTAGCCCGATGCCATGATGAAACACACGTTAATTCGAAGTTATCTTATAAAACTCTTGACATTTCGAACACTCGCAGTCATGTAATAAACAGGTTGGAGGTTACAAGTTTTGCATGGTGTTGTCTCTGCGTGTCTCCCCTGTAACGTAGTCCCATTGATGACTATTAGTCTGCACCCTTAGTGTTTTCCAGTTCCTTAGGTGAAAAACCACTTTTATTGTTTTCATTCATTTAAGTGAACAATAGGGCAATCGCACCTGCTGTCAGCCGTCCATATCTTTCGTTTAACCCGTGGCCTTGCTACACATGTGTTCAGAAAGGATGGTCTGCTGTTGTAAAGAAGAGATCCATAGGATTGTGTATGAATGTATTCTTTTAATACAGGAGACTTTTAACTTCTGTAAAATATTAATACTGTATAAAGCAGTGCTTTTCAAACTTTCAATATTCGCGACCCAATATCAATCCTAATTTCCATCACGCTCCATACAATAACAATGTATTGCATTCAATAATACTATTCTTTGACGCTAAAGCTACAACACGACTTTAACCTCTTAAGTGACACCGGCATATATAAACGCCTCGCTCAACCAAACATTAATTTTCTGGACGTATATATACGTCTTTCCGCAGTACGATCTTTTCTGTGCAATGCTATCCCTAAAATTATTCCGAAGGCTTTGGAATGCAATAAAAGGATTCTGACAGTGTTTGTGAAGGGATTGCTTATTTCAGAGGATTTGCACCTCCCCCCGACTCTTAAAAACCCCCACATTCACGCGTCTAAAAGGAAAATGGTGGCATTGGGAAGTGAATCGCGTAACTTTTAATCGGCAGTTAAGGAATTAATTATAAAACGTATAAATTATCAAGATAAGTGTTAATACAAGCCCATGGGGTCTCTGGTAATTATCAAACGTGTTCTTAACTTAGTATTGTCAAACTAGCTATAATATACATTGTAGTACATCTGAGACATTTTGTGACGGGTGCTTACGCGTTTCACTAACCTTCTCTTAAATTCTATATTTTATTTATTTCAACCAATCTCCACCGGGAGCCAAAAGTGTGACTTATGCAAATGAGACATTTTATATAAGTTCGGGTTTAGCGAATTCAAAAAGGATATGAGAGGGGAAATGAAATGAAGAGAGAAAAGAATTCAGACAGTAGTTTTTCTAGTGGAAATATAGTCGTCGGGAGAAGTCTATTAAAAAAAGTATACATAAAATCGGTTCAGGACGGAACTGAGAGAAAGCTGAGATTGAAGCCGCTCAATAAAGCAATCCAGATATAGAAGAAGTAATTAGAAGAACCTGCCTTAAGAAAAGGTATCAGGTCAGTTTGTTTTCTCAAAATAAATGTAAATGTGTAGCTTAATTGTACGCGTCGTCCTCCGTGGATTCAGTTAGGATTTCGTCGTTCATAATCGAATTCTTCTCATACTCCACTGTGTTTTATTGTTCTTAAAATTTGAATAGTATTTGTGTAATCTCTCAATTAAGAAAGGTCAATAAATAAGATTGATTTATTAAATAAGTAGTGTGACGTCGTCACAATGGAGAAAGTGCCTCTATTCATAAACATTTCCACAGCTGGAGAAAACGTGGTTTTAGCTGCATTGTGTTGTATCAGACAGCTGGACCTTCGGCGACGGTGTGTCTGGTGGACACTATGGACCGGGCATCGCTGCATTATTTTCTATTCATGGGCAGTGATTGTACGTCTTGAATGCTGGCGCCTCTGCAGGCGGCGGCGAGGTGTTTGAAGTGCCAAATGTCAGCCGGGCCCTTGTCACAGGGAACCTTTGAGAGGGACCGGACTTTTGTCATCTCTGCACGAATGGATGACGTGCAAGACCGTTGGTGCCGGGTGCAAAACCCTGAGGTCAGCCAATGGGGATTGATGAGGGGCGTGGAGTGAACCCGCCCCTAGAGTTTAAAAGAGTGGGCTTCAGAAAGAGAGGGAGGACTGCTGATAGACTCCTACGAGAGATACCCAAGAGAGAGGCCTGCTGACGAAGGAAGACTCCTGATAGACTCCTGAGAGACTCGTGATAGACTCCCACGAGAGATTCCCGGAATTGAACCCTGCGGACGAAGGAAGAGACCCCTGACAGACTCGAACTAGGCATTCTTTAATAATTAGCTTAGCGTACATTTTCAATGTTGTGCCAAGACGTTACAGCTAATTAAATTGGTGGCAGCGCGCTGGGATCGGCATTTGGCAAATTAATTAAATGCCCGAATCCTTTTTTATTTAAAATAATTTTTGAGAAAAAAAGAAATAACAAAGAGAAAATGCCAGCCGTGTGTGCGAGAAAAATAAAAGAACTTAAACAACGCAAATTTCTCCTGAGTTCCTGTGGTGCGTTCCATTATTATCGTTAAAGTGTGTTCCTGTTGCTGGAAAATTCCCGGAGAGCCTGCTGTCCATTTTACTGTATGTGAATCGTGTTGAGTGAATCAACGAAAGAAACAAGCGGAGGAAAGCCGAAAACAGACCCTGATTTCCGTCGGCTGATTTTGAAGGAAGTCAAGAGAGGATTCAGTGTGTGGTTCCCGACCAGGTGTGCTGTGAATTTCCGTCCAGGTGTGCCATAGATTTTGGCAGTGATTCGAAACAGAAAGGTGCGTCTTTTCTTTGAGATTATACTCGGGGCAGCAATTGATTATCATTATTGTTATGATTAATGTATGTAAAATTTTGGTAGTATGAGAATTTACGTACTAGGTAAAGTTAGAAAACACTAGAAAGAGAGACTAGAAAGATTTTTTAAGTTTTGTATGATGTATAAATGTGCGATTTATTAGTATTGTTGTTTGTGAAATATAGTTAAGTATATAGTAGTTATACTTGTTTCGTTGGTACAGTTACTGTGCAGAGTACTGTACTGTTTTTAAGATTTGCGCACATTTGTGAAACATAGTTAAGTATATAGTAGTTATACTTGTTTCGTTAGTACAGTTACTGTGCAGAGTACAGTATTGTTTTTAAGATTTGCGCACATTTGTGAAATATAGTTAAGTATATAGTAGTTATACTTGCTTCGTTGGTACAGTTACTGTGCAGAGTACTGTATTGTTTTTAAGATTTGCGCACATTTGTGAAATATAGTTAAGTATATAGTAGTTATACTTGTTTCGGGGTACAGTTACTGTGTAGAGTACTGTATTGCTTTTAAGATTTGTGCGTTTTTGTCAAATATAGTTAAGTATACAGTAGTTATACTTGTTTTATTGGTACAGTTACTGTGGAGAGTACTGTTTTGTTTTAGGATTTTTGTGAATTATAGTTAAGTCTATATATAGGTCTAGTGTATTTCTAGTGTGCGTTGAGTTTTGTATAATTTTTGTGACAATTAAGCTTAGTTTTGGTTTTGTGTGTATTAGTGCATCATGGCATACTTATTAAGGCAAAGAAAAGACGTATTGGTAGAAATGGCGAAAGAGTTGGGAGTCGAAGCCGATAATACTTTACTTAAGATAGAAATTAAGAATAGAATTTGTCAGAGTGAATACTATAATGAAGAATTAGCTAATTGTTTGTTAGAGGGTATTTTGGAAGAAAAACGGGAACGTGAAAATAAGGAAAGGGAACTTGAGCGTGATCGTGTAAATAAGGAACGGGAACTTGAGCGTGAACGTGTAAATAAGGAAAGGGAACTTAAAATAAAGGGGTTTGAAGAGCGTAAACTAATGAGGGAACGAGAATTAGAGCGATTGAGAGCTGTACGCCGAGATAAGTTACAAAATCAGGAATCTCATCTAAAAGTAGAAGATAAAGTCGAGAATTGCGCACAGGAGAGTTATTTGTCAGGAAATCGGTCGAGGGAAGTTAGTGAACCGATTAAAAAGTGTAGGCCGGTAAGTAATCCGGATGTTGATAGAAGTGAAAAAACCGCCATGCCTTCTGAAGTTAGAATTGAGATTTGTGACCCCCCCCCCGGTGTGAAACGCACGTGTGTTAATCCCCTGTCCGAAGTGAGAGGGGTAGAAAAAGAGAAGGATAAACTGTCTAGGCATGAGATAGGGAAAGAAGTCGATATTTTTGGAATTCGTGATTCTGAAAGGAAGGTGGGGTCAAGGGCAGTTAAGGAGAGGTTTACAGCTGTGATGACGGTGGCACAGCCAGTAATAAATCATGAGGACATAGGAGTAAGTTCTCGAGGATTGATAGTAGATACGGGTTTTACTATCCCTGCAACATTGAGTTGTGAAATTAAGAATGATGAAAAGGAGGCTAGTCAACTCTCAGTTGAAAGGGGAGCGGGCCTAACAGTAGGTCATAAAAGTTTTCAAAAACCTACAATGGCTAGTATAAAAGTGGAACAGAGGAAAGGGAAAGAAATTTACGCGTGCGCCGTTGTTAGGAAAAATGTCGGAGATAAATCAACAATGCGTTTGATTCCCTCCAATTCAAAGGGTATTGATAAGAATTGGTTAGGGGCTGGTAAAATGACAAGTTCAGAATTTAATTACGAGATAGATTTACCCAGAAAAAGGGATCGTAGTGCAATTTATGGTGTAAATTTAGTAAAACTGTATCGTAGGAGGCCGGAATTTGTAAATTGTGTCACAGAAAATAGCTCGGAGGGAATAGAGAAAGAAACCGAATTCCCCTATCCGGTAAAGCTATTTATGGATTCTGACTTTAGGGGTATTTTAAGGGAAAGTCAACTGCACTTTAAATTACCGCCTGATAGAATTAACTATTTACGAATGGTCGTTGATAGAAATAAAGAAAGGTTTCCTCCAGATCCCGGGACGATTTCTTTAATCGAGAGGGATAACCAGTTAAGTAGAGGAAAACCATTTAAAATTAAAACTTTTTGGATATACCTGAGATTGATTAATACTCTGGGAGAGGAGTTTGGGTATCCTAGGAATGTGAGTGTAATCGAGATGGGGCAGTTCAATCGTACATTGTCCGCTGTTAAGTTTAGAGAAGTGAATCGATACTCGTACACGTGTACTAAGTATAGGCGTTCGAACCAGGTGACGCGAGCCAAGATTCATCTTTTGTTAAAAAGAGAAGGTTTTGTAGAGAAGAAAAGCACGGCCTCGTGGGTCATGGTACTGGATTTGTGGAAGTGGTACTTTCGTCGTTCACTCATGCTGAGATATCAGAAGTATGCCGCATACGTAATGCCATTTGGCATTTACATTAGAAAAAGGAGTTTTAAGATCATATGCGCATCTTCTTATGGATGTAAATTAACTACTCAGGTTTTGGAACGGTTACCGCAGTTTGCTTTACGTCGATTGGTTAATATAGACATCTTGGCGCAAATTTGGAAAAATCGTGTAAAGCAAATAGACTTAGTATTAGAAGGGTTGAGGAGTGTGAGATCGGAATTCATACCGACCAAAGGTAAATTAGAGCAGTGGGAAAGTTTCTTACGTGTACATAATAGAGATGTAGTGAGTTCATTTCGTGAGCTGAGGAAGTACGAGGTTAATTGTATTTTTAATGATAGTGCCAAAATTACCACTTTACCCAACGTTGTAGTGGGAAAGATAATGAATTGTGGAATAACTTGTTATAAATATTGTGAGAAAGTGTGCAAAGTGCTAAGATGGAAATTTATCTTTAAATTAATGTTGTTTAGCCCAAATAATTCCAAATGTTTGTATTTACAGTTTTTTTTATATAATTTTAAAAATCATTTACATTAATTAAAGAAAGTTACATGGAAATGTCATTCGATTAAACAGACTGGAATAAGCAGTAATTTAAAAATTTCCTATTAATTAATTTTACCTTTTTATTGTATTTTTGTGTCTATATTACTGTATCGTGTGTATATGGTGGAAACAAAAATTTATGTTACTGAAAATCTTTTGTGTCTCTCAGCCAAGTGTAAGCACATAGATGTCTAGTACAGTAGTTACGTGTGATTTAACGTATAGTAATATTAGTAAAATGTTAGCATTTAACATATTCACTTAAAACTCAAGTTTTTTAAGACGAGATGTAACATTAAGAAAAGAATCCAAGATTTGAAATTTAGGTTTTTATTGTAAAGTGTGTAAAATGTTATGGAATTTTGGATTTTCTTATTATCATATTTTTGAGTGTTTTTTTTATTATTGGATTGCTGTCCTGGTTGATCTCATTGTTAAGACATTCTTTTTTTTTGAGTCAGTCATAAGAACAGATCCAACATTGGACCAGAGCAGTCCAGTGAAATGGACGTTTTCAGGGGGAAGGAGTTGTGACGTCGTCACAATGGAGAAAGGGCCTCTATTCATAAACATTTCCACAGCTGGAGAAAACGTGGTTTTAGCTGCATTGTGTTGTATCAGACAGCTGGACCTTCGGCGACGGTGTGTCTGGTGGACACTATGGACCGGGCATCGCTGCATTATTTTCTATTCATGGGCAGTGATTGTACGTCTTGAATGCTGGCGCCTCTGCAGGCGGCGGCGAGGTGTTTGAAGTGCCAGATGTCAGCCGGGCCCTTGTCACCGGGAACCTTTGAGAGGGACCGGACTTTTGTCATCTCTGCACGAATGGATGACGTACAAGACCGTTGGTGCCGGGTGCAAAACCCTGAGGTCGGCCAATGGGGATTGATGAGGGGCGTGGAGTGAACCCGCCCCTAGAGTTTAAAAGAGTGGACTTCAGAAAGAGAGGGAGGACTGCTGATAGACTCCTGAGAGACTCCTACGAGAGATACCCAAGAGAGAGGCCTGCTGACGAAGGAAGACTCGTGATAGACTCCTGAGAGACTCGTGATAGACTCCCACGAGAGATTCCCGGAATTGAACTCTGCGGACGAAGGAAGAGACTCCGGACAGACTCGAACTAGGCATTCTTTAATAATTAGCTTAGCGTACATTTTCAATGTTGTGCCAAGACGTTACAGTAGTAATTAATCATGAATTCAACACATTCAGATTTAGATAATACAAGAAGGGGAGTTAATAATATTAGAGGTAGCGTTAGACTACCACATTGGCGCCCAACCGAAATACCGGAATTAAGAACAAGTGCAGGATTTAGAGTTTTGCCGGAATTATTTTTTTCGGGTAAAGAAAATGTGTCGGAGTTTATCTCAAATATAGACGACAACATAGCCTACTATGAAATACTGGCGAATCTGGCATGTGCGTATTTAAAGGGTCATTTAATTGGGAGAGCGTTAGACTGGTTTGAGGTTATCGGGTTCGAGTGTGTAAATGAAGAAGCAACTGCGTTTGCAACGCTTAAAAAGAAGTTGTCGGATAGTTTTCCTGTAGTACGGAATAAATCAGAGTTAGAGGATCAGTTTTTTTAATCGAAACAACGGAGAGGTCAAGCCCCGTCAGACTTTATTTTCCAGCTATTAAAAATCCATAAGGCTTTAAATTTGAATTATGATGAAATAAAATTGGTCGATCACATAGTAATGCGACTAGAATCCCAAATAATGGTTTATTTAGAATTTCGAAACCCCACAACGAAAGCTCAGTTGATAGAATTGGTAGACCGGTATGAGGAACGTCATAGCTGCAGGGAAAACCAGGGTTCGAGTAATAATATTGCTAGACGAGGTTGGGATATGAGTAGGAATCCTGATGAAAGAAGGAATAATGGAAATTGGAGAGATACAGGGGTCGGAAATAGACAAAATGATCAAAGAGGACTAAGCAGGGGTGCGAATAATTTTTCTCGTCATAATTATCATAATCAAGGATTTGAGGGAGGAAATCGCTACAACCAACCAAATCAGCGAACAGCCCGTATCAGAACCGTAGGATGGTGGTTAGGAAGGGTCCTAGTGATAATTCAGCAAAGCAGAATTGGAGGCGTGTTGATTGCAACAGCGAAAGGCAGAGAAATGCCAATTTAAACTTTGTAAGAGATCGTGTTGAGTCAAATCCTCCTAATAGAATTAAACTTAATTCATTACGATGATCACCAGTTGATCTTCCGTATGTGCCAATTCTTTTGCATGATACTTTTATAAAAGCTCTCTGGGATACAGGTGCGGAAAAGTCATTTATTTCAAAAAAAACATACCGATCATATTTTTCTTTTTGTTCTATTAAAAAATCGTTAGCTGAAGTAGTTACGGCTCAAGGGTCACAATGCAGAAATTTAGGCACAATTGAGTTAAGAATTAAAATAAGGGCATTTTCGAAATTGTGGAAATTTCATGTGATTGCTGAGATGCAATATCCATGCATCCTAGGTATTGATTTTATGTCACATGCAAAGATCAGTTTTGATTTTGTTACAAAATCGTTAATCATTCCGGACTCACAGATTGAGAAATTGGCAATTTCGGACGAACCGGTACGGATAGATTTATTAAAGACTAAGTTAAATGTAGTGGCTGATATGTTGTCTAGAAACCCGTTAGAAAGTAATGAAGAACCAAAGGTGTCTTGTGCGGTGATTAGATCGTTAGTATTATCGTCTAGAGAACAGTTGAGAGAGGAACACAGAAATGATCCGGAGTTAGGTCATATCTTGCGGTTTTTAGAAAATCCGGACGTTAGTTCCATTAATGAGTCAGTCTGTAGAAATTGGTCCAGCGACTTTAAAATAATTAATGGATTGTTATATTATGCAAAATATACAACCACACTAGGTGAATTAAGAGTATTTATACCCAAAACATTACGTAAAGATGTTATGTGAGAATTCCATGACTCGCCGATGGCAGGCCATCTAGGCAAAAAGAAAACCTACTTAAAATTAAAAGACGCGTGTTATTTCCCGTACATGAGGAAATACATTTATAAATATGTAGCAACCTGCGACCAATGCCAAAAATTCAATTATAAGAACGGATTACCAGCTGGTCAATTAATTCCGATAGTAACGAATTTTCCGAATGAAATCGTATCTTTAGATTTATTAGGCCCATACCCTGCAACTAGTCCAGAACGCTATAAATTTATTTTAGTAATTACAGATAATTTTTCTAAATGGGTTGAAATAGTTCCCTTAAGGAAAGCTTCGGCTAAAGCAATCGCCAATGCATTTTTTGAGAATTATATTTCGCGTTATGGAGCTCCTGTAAAATTAGTTAGCGATAACGGCCCCCAAATGATATCCGAAGTTTTTGAGCAAGTATGTCGCAGATTGAACATAAAACACGTTAAAACTGTGGTATATCGTTCACAAGCTAATCAAACGGAAAGAGTTAATCGTACTCTTTTAAAAATGATTTCGAGTTTTGTCGCGGATAATCACACTAACTGGGACCAATTTCTGCAAGAGTTCAGCTACGCTCTAAGGACAGCAGTACATGAGACTACGGGTAAAGCACCGGCGGAATTATTTTTAGGTCGAAATTTACTCACTCCATTTCAAAAATTAATAATGGTAACTGATGGATCAGACTTAGTTTGTGGGAATATAGAAAAATTGTTTGAAGAGGCTAGGGTACATACAAAGCGCCAGCACGAGAAGTGGGCGAAATATTATAATAAGAAGAGGCGTGAAGTTAATGTGAAGGTTGATGATCTAGTGTTAGTTCAAACTCACCCGTTGAGTTCGGCAACTAAGAAAATAGTGGGTAAATTTATGCCAAAGTTTGAGGGCCCCTATAAAGTTATGAGTGTAAAAAATAATAATAATTTAGTAATATTAAAATTTGGTAAAAGAATAACTGTTAATGTGGATCAGGTGAGAATTTACCATCAAAGAGAATCAGAAGACAGTGTTGCCGAATCGGAAAGTGCCAGAAGTAGTGATCATAATGCAGTAGCATCAGACAGGTCGGATAATAGGCAGCCGAGATTAATGCAATCAGAAAGTAATGGGAGTTGTCGTGGAGGATCGGAATCAGGAAATTTAGAAGGTAGTAGAGATATAGTTACGAATAGACGCGATGGAGTGGAGGTGAGAAGAAAAAACGTGTGCGAACGGAGTCTGCTGTTTCTTCGGGGGGTGATGTGTATAATTTCAGGAAGAGAAAACCTCATTGGACAGAGAGAGAGAAAAGAGGAAGACCAGACTCTTGGATGGAAAACATACAGAAGAAGAAGAGACCAGAGGCCCAGGTATCCCGAGACAAGAGAAAGTTGACCTCGTCAATGCCGTCTCGTCCCTCCGGAAAGCGGTATAGAGAGGTGGAAGAAAGTAATTCTGAAGGAACAATTCCAGGACCATCCCACAGTGAACAGTGGAAATCGGAAAGAGCAATTCCAGGACCATCCCACAGATTCAAATACAACAAGCCCCAGCAAGAACGGAACTGCCCTTACAACCTTCGGAGCCGACGTCGAGTGGACAGCAGCCAAATTCAAAATCTGACAAGTGAAAAGAACGCCTCAGCAGGAGCATATCAGCTTCAGCGGACTCAATGGAAGAGGAGACCCAGAAGGTGGGAGCGCAGAAAGGACAGCCCTAGGACAAGGTCATCCAGTACAGAGGCCATGGTTGGAGACAAAGCCTCTGCAGATTGGATCTAAAGACTAGCCAGGTTGTATAATTCTAATTTGTTTATTTTTCCTCTGACAGACAGTTAGGAGTATTTTCCATGTGGGCTAGTCTATTTTTTGTGTAAAATTACCGTACAAAAGTTACTGCGTTGTGTGTATTTTCATATCGGTTGAAAAAGCTTTTGTATTTATTTTTTTTCCAAATTGTGGAAAAACATTTGTTGAATTGCAATTGTTTTGCTACACTTTAAAGACGAGGCTTTATATGTGAGATTACTTGTATTGTTTGTTGTAATATATTCTATGTAAAAAATGTATATGTTTTTGTGTGTAATTATTAAGATGTATAAGTAGTGTCTGGTTTCTGGGCGCGGCGTAATTAGGAATACTAACAAAAAACATTAACAGCGCAGCGCGATTGATTGGGAATTTTTTGAAAACGAAACCAGATAAAGGTTATTTTGTTATGAAACTATATATATAATATAATGTATGCCATATTTTATGTCAATAAGGAAGTTGTATAAAAGTTCTGTGCATTTAATGTCATGTTTTAGAAAAAATTGACAAGGTTTCCTTTCAGGGCAGCAGTCCCTGAACATAGTGATGAGATGAAAGTGATGTCGTACGAAGATATTATTGTAAAATTTTTTTTTATTTATTAGCGCTTAAGTAAAGTGCATGATCAGGGTTTTTTCCTTGAAAGGTTTTTCCCTGATCTTCGCCCGAATGGGATGCACTGTAGGGAATGTATATATGTAAAAGATCAATAAATTACAGTGGAGTACCCCTTTGAGTAGTCATTTCTGTGTGCTAGTTTAATTAAAGTTTCTAACTTAGAAAGTTAAAATTTTCTGCAAATTCAGTGTTTTCAAGCATTTTAAAGTTCGTGAGTTAAAACTTTCTACAAGTTCAGTATTTTCAGGCATTCTAAAGTTCGTGAGTTAAAACTTTCTACAAGTTCAGTATTTTTAGGCATTCTAGAGTTAGTTAAAATTTTGTGCAGGTTCAGTGTTTTTCAGTCGTTAGGTAAATTAAGCGAGTTCTTTCAGGTCGTTTAGACCTTCAATAAGTCATGCTTTTTTTCTCGGAGGGGGGTTGTGACGGGTGCTTACGCGTTTCACAAACCTTCTCTTAAATTCTATATTTTATTTATTTCAACCAATCTCCACCGGGAGCCAAAAGTGTGACTTATGCAAATGAGACATTTTATATAAGTTCGGGTTTAGCGAATTCAAAAAGGATATGAGAGGGGAAATGAAATGAAGAGAGAAAGGAATTCAGACAGTAGTTTTTCTAGTGGAAATATAGTCGTCAGGAGAAGTCTATTAAAAAAAGTATACGGACGGAACTGAGAGAAAGCTGAGATTGAAGCCGCTCATTAAAGCAATCCAGATATAGAAGAAGTAATTAGAAGAACCTGCCTTAAGAAAAGGTATCAGGTCAGTTTGTTTTCTCAAAATAAATGTAAATGTGTAGCTTAATTGTACGCGTCGTCCTCCGTGGATTCAGTTAGGATTCCGTCGTTCATAATCGAATTCTTCTCATACTCCACTGTGTTTTATTGTTCTTAAAATTTGAATAGTATTTGTGTAATCTCTCAATTAAGAAAGGTCAATAAATAAGATTGATTTATTAAATAAGTAGTAATTAATTATGAATTCAACACATTCAGATTTAGATAATACAAGAAGGGGAGTTAATAATCTTAGAGGTAGTGATAGACTACGACAATTTTTAATTGTATTTTATTTTTTATTATGTCAGAACGTATTTTGTTTGTTTACTTTCAGTAAATTAATATTTTTAAAATATTATCTTTTGTTTTTATCTTTTCAAAAAGCTCGCGCCCCCCTCGTAGAGTTATCACGCCCCCGTAGGGGGGGCGAACCCCACAGTTTGAGAAACGTTGGTATAATATGTACTTTTTAAAAATACTTTAAAATAATTTTACACACATGTACAGGTGCTGTTTTATTACATAGTTTCAAATCTGAATGTGTTAGAAAAAAATGTCTCTTCGTATATTGAGGGAATTTTTTTCTACCTTCTTGATAATTCGAAGTTTTTTATTGATCCCTCCAACTTCGAATTATCTAGAGTCGACTGTATTGTGAGTCAATAGATAGGCCGGACAGCGAGTTTGACACCCCTTTTGTGCATGATTCCGGTTCAATTTGGAACACAGTTCTTCAAAGAATTGTCCGAATGAGAGAAATGAGGTGAAGCCATGCTAGACTGTCAACTTGGTGGGATGCAGTGACTTCGTGTATTCATGAGTATTCGACGTCACCCATATACGAGTGTTCTGGGTGTTGAACATACAGAAAATGTTGAATAATCACTGAGGGTCACTTTAAATTCTTATCGTAGCCCACTCGGCAAATGATGCTCTCATAGTTGTGTTTTCCCTGATGTAACTCCTGCAGTGACTGCAATTTGTAGGGATAACGGTGCAATTTGCCGTGGATGATTCGTCTAATAGATGAGTGAGCCCCATCCAATTACTCCTCAGCTTCGTACTGCTACTTCCGCAGACGATTCCGCCGTTAACTCATTGGCCGCGGCAGCCAAGTGGTCAAGGTATCGGATCGTGGCTTTTATGTCATGAGTTCGAGCCCAGTACCACTGAAGACCCACCGTGTTGGGAAGAGATGCTCGTTAAGTCTGTCAAGAGCTCAAACGTCCTCCCGTTGGTGTGGTATGGTTGTTAGGAGAGGTGTTACCTGCTCAGGTGTCGTCCTCGTCACTTGACCATGGTTCAAAATTACGAGGTCCGTCGCCGAAAGCCCTCGTGTAGCTGAACAGTGCGATGTTAATATTCACTCACTCGCCGCTAACTCATTCATAGTGGTTTTCACTAAAGTAATTTGACCTCTGCGAAAGAGGGTTTTCCACTTCGTGGCCGATTCTCCTAACGGCCAGTTTCCTCGAAACGTTTATCAAGCTTCACTATTCTAGTACACAATATGGGACCATTCTTCGTTTTCATTCCTTTCGCCGAGCGAAATTTTCGCAAAGTAACAAGAGAGTTACTGGATCTACGTTGGAGTAGAACAACTTCACCAACACCGCTTGATCGGATTCTGAAAACAAATGAGAAATCCTCGTGTATAGCGGTCTTTTATTGCAAGATTTATCTGCATAATTCTGCTGAATGTCTCACAAGTAAGCGCCATCTACAGGTGACTTTTTTTTACGAAGAATATGTGTTTGCTGCTAAAAAAATCCGACTTTCTTGTAAGCACATTCTTGAAAACCACACTTCTGTATCATAATTTCCTTAAAAAAAAAAAAAAAAAAAAAAAAAAAAAAAAAAAATTAAATTTTAAAGTTTTAACGAATTTCTGGCTCATCCGGTATGGCGATGACACATGCTACTTCATTTACTAAACGAGAAGCTAACACGACCGAGAAGCCAAAGTTTCAACAAAAACATAAAACTTTCCTGAAAGCCTAACAATTAGGCGTTGCGGGCCGCCTGTTGACCAGGTCTATTTTAAACAAAAATAAATAGCATAGTGTTTTTAAAAAATATACAAAGGGAAAATCAGAACATACCACTAATATTAGTGCATTTTTCTGTCTATAAAAAAGTATTTCGAGAGTTCAATTTCTTTACCCTAACATTTCACAGATGTACCTTTGACGTCTCACAATTAGTTACGTAAAAACGCCTTTGACGCAGCTTTCGAATATGAAATGACTACTAATGAATGGACATCCATTAGTAGTCATCATAGCATTTTCAACAATTCATTCGTAAATAAAAAAAACTCCATCTGTTTTTGGTATTGCAAAAGCTCGTCTAATGTTTAATGTAGCACATGTGTGTACTTATATTTTCCTTTTTTTTTTCTTTTTAAATTATTCATAAAATATATTCTCTAATATATACATAAAATATCTATTTTTCCCTATGCAGAGAAACTTATTAGTTACGGAAAATATGCAGATCCTCCATTACTTTTTAAATCACAGATAATGAATGCAATAAAAGCTGAAATGAGAGAGAGAATCTTAGAAGAAAGCGCAATGTTTACAATTTTTTCTTAAAGGATTTAAATGAGGTCCTTATGTAACGATCGATGTTTAAGTATTAAGAAATTGTTATTGTATAACACTATTATCTATTGTTTGCCTTTTTCCTTTCTCTCTCTGTGTGAAAATGACTTAAAAACAACTTAGGAGGATAAGTCTGTGTGTGTGTGAGAGAGAAAATGTGTTTTCTCCACAAAGTCTTATACTTGTATGTTAAATTCTGATAATTTTTCCTCAGAATAGATTTCATTCTGAATTTGCTTAGTTTACATTTACAGTTTTAAAAGGCAAAGATGTTTTTTAGGAAGCTTAAGTTATAATAAAAATATATATATATTTTTTAAAGTTATAACGAGAATAAAATTTTATTATTTTATTTATTTATCAAATGCCTGGCCATTGACCATCGAGTCATTTTTTGGCAAAGAAGAAAATGCGAATCATTCAATTTCTTCTATAATAGCACTCTCTCTCTCTCTCTCTCTATATATATATATATTTATTTATATACATATTTATCTAGTCCAAATTTTTAATCGTTAATAAAATACCTTCTATTCATCCAATCAAGTTCAGATAATTTTTTTTAAACTTGTACTGGATGTGACCCTTGATGTTAATAGTTTTTTTCAAATATTAATTCATTAATAACCGGTTTTCCAAGCCAACTTAGATTCATCTCCATTGTTTTTTTTTCTATGAGGATGCGCAACTGGTATTTTAAACCTTTGCAAACCTAGTACATTCCCCAGGAGTTCATATCACTTTTTAGCGCTGCACCGTTTTGACGTCCAGTTTTCTCCACAGAGGGAGGCATATGAGCTCTTGGCGACGCGAACCAGTACTGGGATTTAATTTTGCCGAGAGCATCCAAGTCAAAAAGACACTCTAGGGACCTTTTACATGCCACATAATCATTCGACCCCGACCCAAGTCTGTCGATTTTCTGCATCATGAAAATCCACAGACTTGGGTCGGGGTCGAACTCACAACCTAGGGTGCAGAAGGCCAGTGACAAACCAACCACGCCACCCAGCCGGTCTCTATTGTTGTAACAATGTAACTGTTAAAACAATGACAAAAGTTGGCATCGAAAACCGATTTTTCAGCCAAACTAGCCAAATCGGGTGTGCATTGTTACAACAATACAGATAAATCATGCTTTTTTTTTCAATTCTTACTATTACTTCACTCTCTCCCTATGTATATAAGTAATAATTCCCAGTAATATAATCCTTTTAAATATCTTTTAATTATCTAGTCCACCCCTTCAGAACCCACATTTTAGTAATAAATTAGCCAGCCGCCTAACGAGAGTATTTTAAACTACCTCTAGCTACTCACTCAGATCATGTGATTTGAGCCGCCTATAAAAACTGAGATTCCTGGAGACCGACGCTCTTTCGCTTCTGTATTTGTCTGCTTCAACATATAGCCGGCTGCAGCTTGGTTTGTGTTTGTGTATTTCTGTTGAGTGCATGTTTCTTTGTGATTCCGTCCATATGTGTGTCTACATGTTTAGTGTGTAATAAACAAGAGTAACTAATATCAAGACTGCCTCCTCAATAATATTGATTATGCAAGATAAATCGTAAAAAATAATAATCTTATAAGGAAATACCTTTCAACGGCCACGTCTATTTCATATATATATATCTTGTTCTAATTTTCAATTGGTTATAAAATACTTTCTATTCATCCATTAAAAGTAAGAATTGACTTAAAATTTTATTCTGAAAGACTTTTTTTTTATCTTTAAAATCTCCATTTATCGAACCTATCTTCGCAAAGACAAGAGGATTTTTTTAATTGACACTATTCAGAGCCACCTGTAGCTAAATCTAGTAACTGCAATGGCCCCAAACATGGTATATAGACTAATGATGACATAGTAAGAAAGATTTCATGGGGGGGGGGGAAGTTGCTCACGTCAACGTGGTGTGGAAGTTTGGAGAGTTGGATGTCAGTACAAGTGTCATCCTCGTTACCTGACCATGGTTCAGAACTACGGGGTCCATTTCCATTAGCTCGCGTTGATACTTTAGAATGTTACGTTAACAAACATTCATTCATATTCCTGGTGAGTGTACTTGTCATAAACACGTAACTCGTTATTCTGTACTATTTTAAATTAAAAATATTTTATAGAAATTTTTTTAAAAGACAGGGTAAGTCAAAATTGGTTGACACACATCTGCAACATACGTATTTGAACACATAACTAAATGTAGAGTAAGAACTAAATATGTAGTATTGTAACGGATTGATTCACGAGTCTCCTACTAATCCTCTTGAGGAAAATCTATTTCTTTAAATATTGTTCCATTAAAAACTTTCTCCCGAAGTAGATGTTGTTTATGTAAATCAAGGCTTATATTTAAGCATTAACTTTTAGGTTCGAAAGAGAGAAAGGTTAGGAGTTAGATGATAGAAGTTAGTGGCTAACGTAAAGTTATAGAAAGCTAGTCGAAAGTGACTCGTTGATAAATTGCTTAATATTTACAACTGATAATTGACGACTTAGTCCATAGGGCATAATTCAATTAGATCATAGGCTCCCAAACTTTTTTTGAACTGGCGCCCCCTTTTCTAGTGAATATTTCGATACCCCTCCCCCCTCCACTTTGGAGAAATAAGAGATAATACATGGTGAAAACAAGAGTTAAATTTTAAATATATTCTATTACTAATAGAATATATTTTTTAATTTAATATTTTCTAAAGCCCCAATTTTTTTACTTGCAAATCTGAAATAGCTATTGCCACAAATATATTTAAATATGTAATATTATATATTTTAGTCATAGATAGGATATTGTTAGAAATGAAACGCTACTGAATTTCTTCTTCATTTAAAAGAGTGGAATAAAAAAGTTTTAGCTTACCTGTTATAAAGACAGGCAGGGGTTTTGATGATACGAAGTAATTCGTAACAAACTATTGCTTTCAAAAGAAATATAAATTGACAGTTTCAGCCTTTAAAGAATCACACGTTAATTCCTGGTTAACATATTTAATTACGTTGCTTAGATAATATACGTAATGAAATGCAGTGGACGAAACATTTTTCCTACTGCTCACAAAGACAACACGTACACTACAGAAATTAAAATGCACTATATCATTCAATTTAATGTAGGTCTGAATGTTAAGTAATCTTTTTAAGTTTTTCATTCACTTCCCGAACTATACCGAAATAGGTGAATTTTCGTACATGTGATATAAAAATGATTTAAAATGCATACAATCAACATTAAATAAACCATATTAAAGTTTACTTTTGTTTAGTACATAATCAGCGTGTTTTTTTTAGTCTTTTTTAGACTATATTTGGTTAATCTGCCCAAGCCCCTCCGTGCCACCTCAACGTCCCCTAATTCACTCTGGATTTTTTACTGCCCCCCCCCCTGTTGTTGTTGCTTATGCCACCTGTCTGACGTAGTCAGAACGAGGCTCACGAAATTCATCATGGCAACGGGCTAGAGATACGTCTGTCATTAGCCTAAGCTTTGAGCCCATGAAGGTGATAGCACGATTTTGCTCACGATAGATGGCGACACCGTTCGGATCCACAGATTTAACGAGCACGTTTTCTGTTTGTACTCGGCGAGCATTTGGTGGCATCGGGCATCGAGCCCATGCCTTCCGGTCTGATGTCCGATGCTCTAACCACCAGGCTACCCACCTAAGCATATGCAACAACTGCCCCCCTGAAAGCCTGAAACGTCCACAAGGGGGCGTTATCGCCCACGTTGAGAATCTATGAATTAGATTAATATCGACTAGAAGTCAAATAGCTGAGAACGAAATTATGTTTATTTAGAACGTATATTACCAAAACGTTCAAAAAGTATAAGTGATTCAATTCATAATTAAATATTAAATATCTTGTCTACTCGCTTTTGCTGCAATACTTCATTATAGGTGAATTTTCTAACCTGGGTTGTTGAGATTTGTTAAAGGATTAATAAATTATGTTTTTTTTAAATTATGGATAATCTTTATTTTAACTCCCAAACACTGATGGATGGGAGAAGAAATCCATCACAGTACGAAAAATGCATTAATGGCGAATTATCTTTCATCAAAGTCACTAAAAAAGAAATTTTCAAAAATAATCTAAAAACAGCATAAATTAACACTTAAAAAAAGGAATTTACAACCCCCCCTTTTTTTTAAAAAAAAAAAATTAGAAATTATGATTTAAATTAACGCACAAATTTTCAAATTTCATCAGAGTTCGTCCGATTCAAGCAAATTTGTTAGAAAACATATTCGACACCATGTGTCAATTATCACATGATAGTTTTTTTTATAAAAATCCGAATCTCTACTTCGTGAAAGAAACATGCCTGCAAAATTTCAAGTCTGTTGGTCTTAAACTTCTGGAGATCTCGTGATGAATGTCACTGAGTCACTTTCCCCCCTTTATATATATATATATATAGAAAAAATTTATTTTACTTTTTTAAACATATAAATGTCCTTATAATGTTGTGAACTGTGATTACATCATCCGAAAAATCTGTCATTTAAGTAATGTGAAGTGTAAACATTTTTCTCCCATCTGTTTTAACTTCTGTACAGTGTTGCCAGTTCATGCGATTTTTCGCAAATTTTGCTACTTTTGGAAACTCTCTGCTACTTTTTTTATCCAATTGCTACTTCGCGAATTTTACGCTATTTCACCTAATGGTCCCGGTACTTTTTGCTACTTTCAACCACACATAAAAGTATTGGAACAAGTTCGAAAAAATGAGTTATTTGGGAATATCTCAAAAAAAAAAAAAAAAAAAAAATTGGTGACTTGAGTCGCCAAGAATGGGAAACTTAAAAACGACACGGAACTCTGTAGGAAGTTGATTTTAGATGTCTTTTTGAATAAACATAAAAGAAAAAGTAAAATAATTTCTGCGGACTCTATAAAAGAAATCTATAAAAAATGTCATAATTTTCTCGACTTCATGTGAGCAATTTTAAATCGCATCCCTTCAAATTATGTAACTTTAAAAAAGATAAATAATTTTTCCCAATCTAAATTGGATGTTCTGGAGAATCAGTGGAGACATATTTTTAACATACAGTTGAAAGATGTTTTACATTCAGAATCTGCGCTTTTAAGTGATGGAGAATTCTTTTGGTGTCACATTTTTAATATAAAAGACGCAGTTGGAAAATCATTTTAAAGAGATTAAGCTATATTTGCTTTAAAGCTTCACAATCTACTCATAAATAATGCCACTGTGGAAAGGATATTTTCGAGAGGCGACGTCAACAAAGACAAAACTAAAGAATCGAATGTACCTTGAACTGTTGGTTTCCATTCTCAGAATCAAAATGACTTTGGAAGAACGAGGGACTTGCTGAGTTGATTTTATTTCACCGCCACAAATCCTTCAATATAATTCAGAAATTTGTAAAAAAAAGAAACAGTAGATCACGGTATTGAGCAGGAAGAATTTGAATGTTTTTTAAATAATTAAAGCATTTTAACGTATTTTTTAAAACAGTTTTACAAAATTGCCAAAATTAAAAAAAATATATTTATAAATTGCAAGTGAAAATCGATTCGCCACTTTTTGCTACTTTCCCCCCTTCTTAATGCTACTTTGCTGCATAATTTTCTAGCAACTCTGCTTCTGTATTCGAAGCGCACACAGTGAATATCTCTCTCCTAATGTACGGTTGTGTAATACCTGGGGCAATTTTCCTCGTGAGATGATTTGAACCGGTTGTTGGCGAAAGCGTTCTCGAAGCGATTGGAAACGGCTAATCAGAGTGCTTTGATTCCGATAACGATGACGGAGAAAGGATATTTCGCTCTTGCTTGTTTTTGGAAACCGGATGCTCAGTTCGGGTCTCAGCGCGGGGTCCTGCAAACCCGAGTGGGATACTGTGGAGGTACAGGACCTGCACCGAACTATCCCAAAGTGTGAGTGCAATTATATAAATAAGTAAACACCTTTGCTTTAAGGTTGTTTTCGGTCAATGTTTTAGAATAGAACCCGAATTTGGAATGTTTTTTTTCAGATATAAAAGAACTGAAACATTAATATTATATTCTGGTTTCGCTATCCTATACAGAGCCACATATTTTCCATACTTCTAATTTTTATGTGAGTTTGTTCATTTTTTCTGGCATAAAATATGTTTCACATTTTTGCTCCTATTTTGTAATGCGTCATGTACGTATTAAAACGAAAAAATAATTATTTATGGAATATTTAAAAATATTAACAACGCTATTTTATGAACAGAGATGCATAAATTGTAAATTTTTTGTGTAAATTTTCATGAAAATTGAAATAATTTCTGTCTGAAAATGGGCTCCACATTTAGCTCAAACTCTTGTACATTTGGGGAAGATTGTCTTAAATGCACGTTCATATTCCAATTACAAGTTATTATTTTTTTATTCCGCATTGTAAAATAAGAATAATGCACCAAAAAGAAAACAACAAGCTTTTTTTTCTAATATACATATTAAATCGTATGGATATTATTTGATTTTCATATTCTAATTTAAGTTCTGTTATTTATGATAATAATATTATCATTATAAGTTCTATAAATGTTCTGTTCATTATGAGAAAGTTATTTTTAAAATTACACACAAGAATGCTATCATTTTCCTTCATTTTTAAAAATTAATTTCCTCTTCAAAAATATTTTTATATCGGATATTAGTTCTAAAAGTCTAAATAAGGAATGTCTTGTTCTAATATTATTAAAGTTAAAAAAATTATTTTTTACTTAGTACTTAACTAAAAACTATGCTTTAAATATCTTAATGATTAGAAAAATGAACAATTCCTTTGACCAATAACAAATATTATACGTTGTAAATTGTATTATTCATCTAATTGTAAGAGAGATAAATCGTTGAGGTGCAGACTACGTTTGGAATCTTATTTTGAAAAAGTATATAAGTGATTAATTTCTGGATAATTAATGTTACTTGAATTAGAATAAACACATATAAAATTGTCTTAAGTCCTAGTTATACATATATATATAGGCAGAATATTGTTATTACAAAAACATTTTTCATTAAAAAAAAAAAGGAAAATTTTGAAAATACGTTCCTTTCCACCCCCTGCCAAATAAGTTGCCTTTAAATAATTTTTTTAATCTAATATTCTGAAAACAATTTTATAAGTATATTCTAATTCGATTGACTCTAGCTATAAAAAATATCCATTTATACACTCTATTCAAAATCACAGTTCTGAATGTAGTCAATAACTATAAAAATAAAGAAAAGAATTATCGAATAGTAAAAGAAAAAAAGAAGAGAAAGTTAACTTGCCGTACAGTATTATTATATTAAAAAAGTTCGTAAGGCGAAAAAAAAGTTTCCATTTGCTATTAGCTTAAAAATTCCACTTCAATGCTACTTTCATAATTTTTAAATATCAGTGGGGAAAATTTCTTATAAATTGCTAAAAGAATCTTTTTTTCAATCTGTTTGTATGAATCAATGTTGTTGGCCTAGAAAAAATCGTGAAGATTTGAAATATGTTAGTGAGAAAAAAAAATTCTATTCTTAAAAGAATTCCTAATATTAATCGATTAGTGATTCACCAATTTTTTTTGTACTTCTAATAAAAAAAACTGTGAACTATGCGTCATTAAAAAACGTCAGGAATAAACAGAAAATTAAAGTTGAAACGGAAACGAACTTTTAAAACAGACATACAATAGCATTTAAACTTGCCTTTTTACAAAACGCAGTAATTTTTGAAACGTAGTAATTTGTTCCAAGTTTACTTCTAGCACACGATAATTTTTTTTCAAAACGGTTAAGATTATTCAGTTCAGTAATCTAGGAAACCATTAAAATAAATAAAAAGAAATGATAATTTTACAGTGCACACATTTTAAGTAATTCTGAATCTAAATAAAGCTTTCTTCTCTTGCATTTTAGTATAATTTTCCCTTCATCTGTGATAAGATAATAACTTTATCTTCGTAAGCTTTTATCGACATTGTTTATAAAAAAATGAAAAGGGGGAAAATGAACTCTTCTAAATTGCTATGTTTATCAGTTTTACATCAAGTTCACTATGTCATTGTTACAGATGAAAAAGGTTGTAATCTCTGTATAATATTCCAAATCTTTCTTTTGTTCTGGAATCAATCAAATTGTGTAATAAATATAAATGTCGTTTAATATTTACTTCATTCCTTTCCTTTTTTTTATATTTAAGGAATATAAAACAAATTTTCTTTTCAAATTCGAAATCTGTATATAATTTAAAAAAAACCCTGTAACTTCTAAATATGTTGTCATGAAGGTGAAAATGTTGCTATACGGGTAAAATGGTTGGAAGGTTTTCTAATCAAATTGCTATGAAGTAAAATACCAACAACGTTAGTTTTATATCTCATAACCTGATCGGAAACTAACACATTTTTAAAATTTATTTGTTATCTTCTTGTACTATAAGGGGGATCTAACTTTTCCCCCCAAAATTTCAAAACCTACATATGCGGAATACATGTTCTATTGTATATAAATAAAGGAAAAAGTAAAATATATAAAAATTAGTTTTTATTTTTTAAATACTACAACAAGGGGAATGAAGTTTAGGAATTTAAGCTTTTTTTAGGGTAAACACAATCAAAGTAATCTTTGATGAAGAAAAAATGGTATTTAAGTACTTTTTAACATTTATTGCAATGAGAGAAATGTTAAATAGTTACAATGAAAAACAAAACATTAGGTACATTTAACAGCTTTTTTAGTATTAAATTTTTTTTAAATAAAAAGCTACTGTCGAAATGGCAGTGTGCACGATAAAACAGAAGACGGAAAACAGCTGGAGATCTAGGAAGCTGGGAAAAACTGGGTCATGAAATGTTGCAATGTTACACTGTACTACTCAGTGCTCACCAATCTGTAATCATCACTTATGGTCATTTACATTCTAGAAAAATAATTATTTTGAGTTTGATTTAATCAAACAAACTTATTGTAGAAAAATAATTATTTTTAGTTTAATTTAATCAAACAAATTTAAGTCTAAGTAAAATTAAGTCTTTTTTCCATTTCTTTCAAAAATTCAATCTTTTTGTGGCAATATTAAATTTTGAAATGAATTCTTAAAAATATATTTCACCTTTCCTCCATACCATAGAATATCTTTTCCGCATAAGTAGGTTTCAAGTGATAATAATACATATTTTTTTGCTCCATATAACCGCGATCCACTTTATTGTACAATATCTGAGCTAGTCATACTTTCTACACCACCATTTTTTTTGTTTGGACGGCACGTGCTCGTCGACCTATGTTTCGTGACTTGGAGAAAAAATTCGTTGGATGATAATCGTATACATTCAGACAATGAGTAAATGTGAATTTACGAACTATTCGGAAACTCCGATTAAACTGACTTCGATGGATTTATGTGAGCACCTAAAAATTTAAGGGATTCGAATCGCTTGTGCAAGGCTAACGAAGAATGTTAAGAAACCTTTTTCCTAAACTACTTTTTTTGCGGAGATAAGCGGACCCTTTTACTTTCACCTTAAAAAAAATTCCAAAAATTCTCGGCTTATACTCGGAAACAAGGACGTCTTCAGACCTCTTGAGGCCCAGGGCCCTTACTCAAAAGTAGACCCTTGGTCCCTACACAAATGTAAGCCCCAGCTATAACCCTTAAAAGCAGACAGTACATAGCATACATTGTCAAATACTCGTACTAACAATAAACAAAAACAAATGAATGTGCATGACTTACAATCCCACAAACTGGGTCGACCAATCGCCACCTATTGACTGAATGAGTAATGATGCTATGTGGTGGTAGGCCTAGGCCTATACATGGATGACGGTCATAACATGTAGACAGTTGACATATCGTTCGAAATTCCTAGTTCTTCAAAAAATACAACCAGAAACAAGATATCAATCATTGGCATGGCCAAGTAATTTTAGCGCGTTTTTCACATGTTGTATTTTACAATAATGCAACTAATGAACTTTTTACTAACAGAAAGTAGTACTGTACCACTCCTCTAAATGTATTACTATTGAGCTGAAAAGAAATAATGACACAAATCTGTATCAGCACTATAAAAAAAAGCAAAAAAAAAAAAAAAAAAAAAATTCTTTTACAGAAGCTACAAAAGGCCGGACAAGGTGACTTAACTCCTTGTCTAGGCATAAAACTCGCTTCTATGTATTTATTCTTTTAAGTTTTACAAGGATAAGTATATACAATTAATAATAACTTAACTACTACATTACTTAAAGTTTATTTAGCTTAACTAACAAAGGCTTATGGAATGAAAAGAATGACTCGTATACGTAAACACTGATGGTGTAGTCAGTCAATTTTCCAAAGAATGCATCGATAGTGGTGCCAGAATCAGTTGTTGGGTTCAGGTGGTGATAGCATGTCGAGGTCAAATTCCGTTTTCAAATATGTTCTTAATGTCAAATCTTTGTCATTGAAATATCCGCACAAGATCACATTTGAACTAGTAAACCAGATGGCGTGTTGATGTAAGAAGTTTTCGAAGAATTCCCAGTCAGATTTTGAATTGCGATATAAATTGATTCTATTGATTCCTTTGTATGTGCATATAGTCATCTCGATGTGCTCATTTTGTATGATTGCCTCTGATGTTGCTTGTTTGTTACTAGGTAAAATTTGAGAAGATTTTGTTATAAACTAGCGAAATTCAGGAAAATTTGTAGGAAAATTCGGGAAAACTATGGGAAAATTTAAATATGATTCGGCTCATCTAGGGCACAAATGCGGCCCAATGCCGAAAACCCGAGGTCAATTGGTTTCTTATTGGCTGAGAAAAAGGTACGATAAAATATGGAACGAAGACGAAATTTGCGTCCTAATAGCGCTTTTGTTCCACTACGTGAAAAACGCGCTAAAAGCACTTGACCGTTGAAATTATTCGAATCGTGATCTTATTAATGCCGAGTGGAGAACGTAACTGTGTCCGAGGCCCTGGGCCCGGGCCCAGTTGGCCCATCTCTTAAGACGTCCCAGCTCGGAAATACAACGGTAAGTCGTTTCAATACTTGTTTTAAGTTTCACTAGAGTTTCATAAATAGTTATTGAAGACATTTATTATGGCTAAGGTCATCGAATGCTCATGAATGTAAACTCATGGCCGATATAATTTCAGTCACATCATGGGTTAAACTTGTTACAGCTAAAAGTCCTCCTGTTGTGGAAGAAAAGAGTGCGGAATAGAGCTCTGATATCATCTTCGTCACTTGATCAGGATTTAAATTTATTAGATCCTGAAATCGCAGTCAGGGGGCAACACGAGGTTTGGAAGTGAATTAACAACTAATGACTATTTGATGCATTTTTTATTATTGAATCTGGCAATTTCTTTATCGTTTAGTAGAACCAACTGATTTATATAAGAGTTCATTTTATTTCCGATTCTAGAACATTCGAAAATATTTTGGAATGAATAAACAGATAAGAAAAAATCCACAAGATCGGAAACTGAGTTTAATGTTTATATCGACTGGATTGCTTCAGAAGACATCGACACCATTATCTTTCAAACTTGAATGGGGAAAAAAATGAAAATCTTTTTTTATTCGAGCAAATACCCTGCTGACAACCGTAAATGCAACACCAAGAAAGACAAAAGATAGCACAACAAAATTTATTTTGTAGATAACATGTTGACCAAGTATCAAATGATAAAATTTATAGACTTCTGTGAAGTGTGGTTCCTGCCAGAATCAGTAGCCAGAGTAGCCGCCATTCTTGGAAATCACCGCCGCCACACGCCTCGGCATTGATTCAAAGAGACTTTGGATGTGTTCTTGGGGTACAGCAGACCAAGAAGCTTCCACACATTGCCAAAGTTGATCTGGTGTGGCAGATGGGGGTGTAATCTGGGTCAATCGTTGAGCAACCATGGACCCCATGTTTTCTATCGGCGAAAGATCCGGAGAGAGAGTCGGCAAGGGAAGCAATTCAATATGGTGATTGACGAAGAACCTTTGGACAATGCGTGCCACGTGTGGTCGCGCATTATCCTGTTGAAATATGGCTGTGGCCAAGCCCTGAAGGTAAGGAAGGGCAACTGGCTCCAACACCTCGGAGATGTAGCGCTGGCTGTTTAAAGTACCGGCAATGCGTACTAGAGGAGTGCGAGAGTGATTTCCAATACCGCCCCATACCATAATACCCGGTGCAGGACCAGTGTGGCGGGGCATAACTCAGCTGTTCAGCATCCTCTCTCCACGGTGTCTCCAGACTCGAATCCGACCATCGTGGTGTTGCAGACAGATGCGGGACTCGTCAGTAAAGACAACTTCATTCCATTCTGCCACTCACATCCTTTTTTCATCGCACCATTGGCGGCGGAGATGTCTGTGGCTCTGCGTCAAGGGTAGACTAAGCAATGGACGTCTTGCGGACAGACCACTCTGCTGTAAACGGCGTCGAATGGTACGCGCAGACACTGAATGATGCGTTACAGACTCAATGTGCTGTGGTGCTATGGTTCGTGATGTGACTGAACGATCCGTCACTGCCATGCACACAATTTGCCTGTCCTCACGTGAAGTGTTGCACTGAGGTGGATGCGATCGACCACGTCGGTCCGTCGTACCCTCCTGCATCCAACGGTCACATATCCGCATTGCAGATGTTTGGTTTCATCCAACACGACTACCGATTTCCCTGAAAGATAATCCACAATCTAGGTAGGCCACTATCCTTCCGCTGTCGAACTCGGATACTTGATCAAAAGCTGATCGCTGTTTTCTACGAGACATAACTGATCGTTTTTTGAAAAAATCACAAGAAAAACACAATTGCCGAACTTGAAATCGTCGAAATCTCCAAGCCTTAAATAGCGCTTTGAGGTGGCGCCACAGGCGTGCGTGATGTATGTCTGCGCTGAAATTCTAATCATTTGCATATCTCACCTCCACTAATGCATGTTGTAAATTTCACGTTATTTGCGTGTTTCCTTCAGGGTGTTGCATTTACGGTGGCCAGTAGTGTATTTTAGAATTGTAATATCTCAGGTACAGAGATATTCTATCTAATCGAATAAAAAAAAAAGATGATATGAGATTCTGAGCACTCCGAATCATCAGCAAACTGATCATCACTCCGTCTTTTGTTGAAGTTTTATTTGCAAGATAATGCAATCTTTATCACTTTCAAACGAGCAAATGATTTAAAACTGTGATCACCAAACTTGTGAAGCGTCTGAGCTACCGTGCCGTTTTTAAATCATATTTTGAACTATCAACCAAAAGAACTATCAAATGTTTATAATAAATCTCACATTTGTTCATTGACTATAAACTCTTGCAAACATAAAATAAATTTTAGTCAACTTGTATGTAACAAAAGGAAACTAAAATGGAATTGTACATAAAGAAAGAATTGAAATGAACTTCGCAATAAATAATAAATGTCATAACAGATTTTTCTTTATCAGGTTTATTAACTTTAATGAGGACGGAACTTTTTTTTTTGTCATCAACAAGCTACTTAATTTTGAGAGAATAGGGAGTGGGTACCTTTGGAATACAATTGTCCTTGTGTTCATTAGTGAGTCTGTTTCTGTACTTAGACGCACACACAGAAGCGAAATTGCAACACCAAGAAATAATGCACGTAGCGTCAAGGAAATTTCAAGAGCGATAGTAGTGAGGTGGATATGCAAATGGCTAAAAAAACGGACAAAATCTTTACAGACTAATTTATTCAGTATCTAATGTGCGACGATTTGGCGATCACTGGCTTAGAACATATTCTTTGAACATGCAGTAAATATATATCTCATCCAAACATTCTCGAAGATGTATTCGACGCAGGATGCAACATCACTTTCAGAGAATGTTTGGATAAAATGGTAACACACAATTAGAATTTTGTTCACAAAAAATAAAATACTTGATATCTTTAAATTTTTTAAAAATACTATAAAAGAGAATTTGCATTTGTTGTTTCACATCTTACATAATTCATCAGTCAATCTATCAACTGCTAAGTATTTTTTCATTTTTGTGAGCCATGTTTTTTTTATTTCAGCGCATGGGCTTAGTTCAACACTTTTAACAAACTAAAATTAAAAGGAACTTTTTGTTAACATCAAACCTTTGAATCAACTGCATTTTTTAACTGACAAAGTCTTCCGTGTAGTAGCCCTCGCTTTGATTTTAAATTCAACATTCCCTAAGCAATCAACTAATCAACCAACGACCAACCATTGTTTTCCTTAACTGCGAATAAATTGTTAGGGCATCACTTGAGCAAGGGCCGTTTTTAAGCTCCCCGGCTCCTTAGGCACTTCAAATTGTTACGGCCCACCCAACTATTTTCAAAGCGCCCTCCCCTCCCTTTAGTTCTTATCTTATTAGTTTGTGTTGGGGAGGGATTTTCCTTTAATTTAATTCCTTCTTCCTTTAATTATTTTTGCTCTTTGGAGAGTTTCCATTATCAACCACCTATGTGTACCCGCCGTGTTCTGGACTGACAACCGGCAGCCAGAAGGAAAGGATAGTAGCTTACGGCCTCGCGAACCCCTCCCCCCCTTTAAAAATTACTACAGTTCATTCATAAACTCATTTGTAATAATAGTATACACATTATTGTATGAACTGTTTTCAACTTATTAAGTATCATCTTTTCATCGCTTATCGCCTTAATATCTTTTATTTCAAGACATCTTTATTCTTTGTTAAGTGACTGTCATTGAACTTGTATAACAAAGGTTTTCGTCGAGCTTTGATCACTGCAAAATCATTAATGACATCACTGTAAGTAATTTCCATTGTAATATCAGTTTGACCGCATAGCAACGTCAAATTGTTAAGCTTTTCTTTTTCCACAGGAAATCTCATTCCAGTCTTTATTCTCTTAAGTGCAGAAATGCATCTCTCGTGATTCGCTTGGTGGTAGTACGTTTGCTGTAATTTTAATTTTTTTTTCTTTTTTCGCCCACAAATCTTTTGCGCAATTGGGGCATGTGCTTGGCGTGCCTAAGTGGAAAATCGGCCCTGACTTGAGCCCTTCTTGAAAGTCCTATTCATCTTGATTCCCAATAGCAACTACAATTTCATGCAACAGTGTTTGGTTACATTTGGAAATAAAGCCCATCACTTACTTGATCACTGTATTTTGATGATATTGAAAAAAAAAAGTTGTTTTTCCGAAGTTTCAACTGTCCAGATTAGTTACGATTAGAAATAGAACGATAAATCGAGCTTTAGTATAATCAAAATTTATTTAATTTAGAAGTTATGTGTCAAACATACTTATAGAACTACACTCTCGTAATGAATACATAATTTAAAACGAAAAAAAATTAGTTAAAAATTCTCAAAATGTGATATATTTTAAAATATACGTACACATTTTACAAAATTTTATCCTTTTTATCCAAACATTAAAGAAATATTGGATTGTTATTCCATTGAAAGTTTGGCAGCGGTAACCGAAAGATCATAGTCACGAACTCATAGCCGGCGAGTCGTGAGTTCGAATTCTGGTACCAGTGGAAACTCACCGTTCTGAGGGACTGATGCACATTAAATCTTTTGTGGCTGAATATCTTAACGTCATTGCGGTGTTGATGTTTATAGAATGGAGAGCCAACACAGGTGTCAGCAGGGACAGAGTGACAACATCTGGAGCAGTATGGACTGTCTACCCAATGACTATAGTTGCGGTTTCCTTTGACGCTGTGGTATAGATAAGCATGGCGACAGCGGCACTCCCAACGACAATAATTGGATGCAGGATTTGCACCACGTCGTTTTTTTAGACGAGTCTCGGTTCTGCGTGCAGCATCATGATGGACATACCTGTGTCTGCAGGCACCGAAGAGAATGCACATGCTTGCATTCGATATCGTCATATGAGGCCTGTGCGTGGTGTGATATTATGGGAAGGCATTGGATACACGAAGCGGACATCTCTCGTTCGCATCGTTGGTAACCTGAATGCCGACGTTACATTTCTCAGATCTTAAGACCGGTGGCAATGCCTTATCTTCGAACCTTTAAAGACATCATAGTTCGACAAGATAACGCAAAATCACATGCTGCCTGTTGTTTCCTGACTTACCTTGAAACATAGAGTGTTCGACTGATGTCCTGGCCAGCATGTTCTCCAGATCTCTCACCCATTGAAAACATCTAATCATAGGCTGCCGTGAGACTGAATCGTCACCGCTCTCCAGCCTCTATGGTTGATGAAGTATGACATAGACATGAAGCAGCATGGAATGACTTGCCAGTATCTGTCATACAAGCTCAGTTCGACTCGATGTCTGACCAAGTCAATTCGTTTTATCTACCAGAGGTAGCAGCTTTGCGTACTAATTATGGACCCTGTATTCCCTCAAAACTTAACTAAGTGGTGCAACAGCTCATGAGAACCAAGTCCTACTGGGCCCATCCAAGTCCACTGAGGTGCACGAGCAGATGTCCCATACAGATGTCTATCTGATGCGAAACCCCCAGTTTTTAGTTCCCGACCAAGCTTGGTACTCATTTATTGATCCCCTGATGGGATGAAAGGTCAAGTCGATCTTGTCCAGCCCGGGATTTGAACCCCGGATCTGTGGTGTGGAAGCGCGAACCCACTACCACTCAGCCACACACACTGGGCCTGTATATCCTCAAACTATTTATTAATTTAATCCTGTTTTTCTCTTAATATGCTATTTTCGTATTATAAGTACAGTTTTGTTCTTTGCTTTCCTTCATGGTGTTATAATTTTAAAATTTTCTACTTATACATTATATATGTATAAGTAGAAATATGAATGCATTTAATTTGTTTTCGGATTAATCCTTTATTGGGCTATTTTTTTTTAGTAATGTTATGTTAAAATATTTTTGAGATTTAAATTAATTTATAAAAAAGAATTCGTTTAACTTGTAGCTAAAATTAATTTAATCTGTAAGACCATTTTTTTTCTTGGTGTGGGTTATTACCCACTAAAAGGTAGGACGTCTTATGTTTTGCGTTTCTTGCGACAGAGTCTATATGTTTTTTGTGAAGTTGGCATACGGTCACCAACTTTAGTCAATCACACGTCATGTGGAACAGTTTTCTTGCTGAACAGGAAGTTTACATGTTATCCTTTGGGCTTACGACTTGAAAATTCAGAAATCAATTGTCGTACTAGCTGAAATGCTAACAGCTCAATTCATAGGAGGGGAAATAGTTTCCCATTGACATTTAAAAATTAATGAAGTTAGTGGGAAGCATACATCGGACTTGTAAAGGGTTAAGGTATCCGACTACCCTAAAATTATGAATTTTGCCAAAAATTGACAAATTTTTTTATGATTTTATTTTATAGACCATCTTATTAACTTTATAAAAATACCAAGTGTATTATTTTCCGTTTTCTAGAACAAGAGCTATAAGCGTTTTGGTAAAAGCAGATGCCATTACTTTAAGCAAGATGTCATACTTCAAAACGCGTTTTACTCGAAATGAAATTTCTTAAAAAATTTCTCAAACGGGGACAGTGATTGTTCAAAACGTTTTGTAAATAATTAACTGATATTGTTTGTGTATGTTCTGTATAATAGTAGAAGTGTTTTAACCTTCAGATTTATCAATCACTGTTTTATTACAAATATTATAGTCCCTTATGTGAATATAATCACTGTTTTTTAAGCAGTTTCTTATAATAACTAAGATAAAGTGCTCTAGTTCTTGTAAAAATTAAAACATCTCTTATCCTGAAGGTCATTCCAAAAATGAATAACATAGCAACACATCAGAATTGAAAATTGTTCTTAAATTTTTGGTATAAAATGGATCCCATTTACGTTATTTTTTGTCAATTTTTACCCATTTTTTCCCATTTTACTAATAATAATTTCTTTTTCTCTTCTTAATTTTAGCATATTTATCTTAAAATGTACTAAATAAATCTAAAAACAGCAACAAATCTCCATATCTCAATTTTTAAAAAAAAAAAAAGTTGTCGCAAGTAGTCGGATACCTTAAGGCTGTATTTAAATTGTTTTAAAGTCTCTTTGTCTATGAACTCACTTTAGCCAGCAGAAATAGAATTTAAAAAAAAAAACTATTTTATTACTGGCCATTTTGAGGAAAAAAGTATTTTCCTATATTATTTATAAGCAAAAATTAAAAAACAAGATGAAAAGAGCTATTGCACGGAGATTTAAAAAAGCTTTTTAAGATACATAACTTCAAGAGCGTATATTTGTTGTAAGCAAAATGCTGTTTTTCCAGTTCGTGTTCAGAATCACAATGAGTCTACGAAGGTTATGACATCGGCGCTTTCACTAACAACTTACTTTTAATTTCATAGATGTTTTCTATTTCAACTACAAAAATAAACTTTCGAAATTCAAACAGATGATACGAATTCATCGTTTAATATATAATCAAATGGATTTTTTAAGGTTTATATAACACAATCAACGTCAGGTATAAATCTAGTGATCTTGATTCTTTTTATTTTTTAAATGACTCTTGAGATAATATAATTGTCTATAACATTACACGAATTCATTTCTTAGAGATCACAATTACATCGCATTAGTTTGTTTATCAAAGTAAAGAACACTAGATATAGAGGAAATAAGATTTCTATTTATGACTACTTCAATCATGATTAGTCTATTTATAAATGGAGTTCGACCTCTTATAACGAAGTCGCTAAATCCCGAAAAAAAGTTCGTTATATGGAAAATTCGTTTTATAGAGGCTCATCTTTTAATTTTCTTAATAAACCACATAAAACAAATTTTATATTCATAAACATTATATATATTAAAAAAAGTATTTATTCACACCTTTTTAAGAATTAATATATATTTATTTCATACATCTTACCTATTAAAAAAAAGAAAGAAAGAAAGAAAAACCGCAAGGAGAAAGTTTCTTGACTCCTTCATTCACTTCCTGGAGAATTAAAATCTTTTCTTTGATGCTCAAGCACTTACGTTTTGACATTTTCAAACTACGAGATACGTAGCTACCATTATGACTGATCAACACTACAAATGAACGGAAACTAGTTCAAGGACACGGGGACACGAGACAACTTCACTGAAGGTGAAAGGAACTATCGAATATGTTTCCAGTGGACTGGACAGTGGGAGTTAAAGGCTGCACTTCTTGGATGAAACGCTCAGAATTCTATTGTTCTTGGCGAGTTAGGCATCTAATAAATCCAGTTCAAGATTTATGACCACCATAAAATGTGTTAAAAGAGAGAACAACTTAAAATGTCCAGAAATATTTTAAAAATAGAGGGGGGGGGGATTGAACTACGAGAGAAAAAGTTCGTTATGTAGAAAATACACTTCACTATTTGGGAGGTTATTTGACGAAAAAAATTGTGAAATGTTCTTGGTTCCAGGAAAAAGTTCGCTTTATAGAAAAATTCGCAATATAGAGGTTCGTAGCATGAAGGCTCGACTGTAGTTATTTATAGTCTTGTCTAGTTATGACTTATTTCTCATTGAAATTTGTTTCCTAGGGGCCGTGGGTAGCCTAGTGGTTAGAGCATGGGACTCCAGACCCGAGGGCCTGGGTTCGATGCCCGATGCCACTAAATACCCCGAGTACAGTCGGAGTACGTGCTCGTTAAATCAGTGGGCCCGAAAGTCTTGTGGGCGGTCGCAGCAGAAATCACCAGTGCAGAGGGCTGGAGAATATTTCCCTCCCCTTCAGTTCCGTGCCAAAATTGTGGAGGTGGAGATAGGTGGTGTCGCCATCTATCGTTAAGAAGTTCAACCTGTCTCACAGGCAATGGCAACTTTCATTCCTTCCCTGCGTGAAGGACATGACAACAACAACAACATTTGTTTCCTAATTATGGCAACACTCGTTGAAGAATGAAATAATTGAAAAGCAACATTCATAAGATCCCATTATTGAATTCTTTCTTGACCTATGAAAGATAATATATATATTTTTTTTTATCGGCGTAGGATTTATGTTACGAAAAAACTTCAATACTTTTAATACTCATAATACTTTTGATACGAAAATACTCATAATATGTTTGATTTATTACGATTTTTAATTAATTAAGGAAATTGTAGTTGTGCGTCTCAAAAGTGAGGTAAGAAGCTGTATTAAATTTTAAAAGGACTTAAAAATTACACATACTTATGCATATAATTTTTTTTTGTGTTGTTTATTTTGAGCTACTGTTTGTTAAACTCCGATCCAAAGTTTCTAAAAATAAAACAGAATAGAAATTTATATTTATGTGGAATCTCTTTTCATTCGAATATAAAATAAAAATAAAACGTTTCTTTAGCGTTGCTTGATTTTTTCCCGTTGATCACATTCTAAGTTCTGATTATTAAAACTCTTTTGTTCATCTCAGAAGCTATAATTTCACAAAAAAACTATTTGCATTAAAATTTTTTTGAATAAATTGCATTTTTTTGTAAAATTTTTTTTAAAAAAAGTTATACAATTTTTAAACTGAACTCTGAAAAAATTTTCGGTTATTGAAAGCAGAAATTCAGATAAGAACTTGAGAAGGAAAAAAATGTCCCCCCCCCCCAAAGTTGGAGTTTTGTAATTTAAAGAATATTTTAAGAAATTACAAACAGAAGATATTCTGATACAAATTATTATAAAACTAAATTTCAGTTTAAAATAGTAAATAAATTTCATTAAAAAATCCAGAATCTGAAAGTACATATTAATTACAAATTTTTGAAAACTGCGGAAGAAAAAATTGCATCGATTCTCAAAAATCAATGCATTTTTCTGAATTAATCTATTCTGAATGTAATTTAAAAATTCGTTTAAATTGAGCAACACAAATTTGAAATTCCATTAGCGAAATAAGAAACTGTAATTATTTCCATTTTTAAACTATTAGACACCCAATCTTGAAATTTGGTAAGCAGATTCCTTTCATGGAGTAGAGATCCGCTAAAAAATGGGTTTTGTGTAAATCGACCCCCAAGAGGCGTTGCGGGGGATTAAGGGGTGCTATAGGTAATTTCCGTTTTTAAACTCTTAGATGTACAGACTTGAAATTTGGTAAGTAAATTCCTTTCACAGACTAGACATCTGCTACAAAAAGTTTTTTTTTTTTATTTTTTTTAATGAAAATCGATCCCTTACGGGCGTTGCAGAGAATTATTTCCATTTTTAAACTAATAGGCGAACAATCTCGAAATTTGGTAAGCTGATTTAATTCATGGAGTAGAGAAACGCTACGAAACAGGTTTCACGAAAATAGATCCCTAAGGGGCGTAGTAGATAAATATTTCCGCTCTTAGGCTATGAGACCTACTTACTTGAAAATTGGTAGTCATGTTTTTTTCATGGAATAGAGTTCCTCTAACAAAAAGTTATGCGAATATCGACCCCTAAGGAGGGCTGAGTGGAGTCAAGGGGAGTTATAGAAAAAAAAATTCCTGTGTTTGAATTGCTTGACCCACATACTTGAAACTTGTTAAGCATGTTTCCTTTGTTGAACAGAGATCCACTAAGAATGGATTTTATGGGAATCGACTCCTGGGGGAGCAAGGCGTTACTGGGATAGATTGACAAAAAAATTCCCGTTTTTGAACTACAAGTACTAAAACAATGAAACTTGGTTTGCATTTTTCATTTGTTGAATTGAAATCCGCTAAGAACGGTTATTTTGGAGAACGACTGTCAACGGGATTATGGGGTATCGATAGTAAAAATTCCGTTTTTGCTCTATTAGATTTAGACTTGAAATTTGGCGCACATGTTTACTTTACGGAGTGAAGATCCACTGAAAATTGGTTTGGCTAAAATCCACTTTATTATAGTGTTAGGAAAGTACAAACATCATTCTATACTCAATTTTAGAGATTATTAGATAATAAAAATTAGTAGTTTTGTCCTTGTTTTTTATAAAGAGGTACAGGTATAAGTATATTTTTTCATCGAATATTCGTAAACAGTATATATTTATACAACATTATGAAATACCCAGCGAAACGGACGGGTAACGGCTAGTATAACTTATAAAATAATCATTTCTTAATTGCAAGCTATTAAAATATTACCTTAAAAATTATTTTAAAAAAAGATCCAGAATCAAATACTCATATGAAAGAAAAAAAAAATTGGCAGTTATAGAGACTGCCGATAGAAGAGAAAACTTAGAGCTTTCAGTATTAAAATTTGAAATTTCATAATGTTTGACTTAAAATTATCAACATCAATCTAGTTTTCACATTTATTGACACTCCGAGCAACAAGTAAATGCATGTTTATATGTTTTTTTTTTATTATTCAAATATATTACGAGCTATACAAGATCATGACAAAATATAAATACAATTCAATTGAAATAACAATTAATATACAATCATATTATTTATGGATAGTCTTTGTATTTACTTAAATTTCAATGTACTTACTTGATTTTTAACATTATTTTAATTGTTTGCATCATTGTCATCATTAATTTCAACAATACTTAGACTTTTTGTACTTTCAATTATTTCATTTTGTTCTAAAAAAGATACAATAGGCTTATGGTAGCTAAAGTAAGAAAGGAAAAAATTTGATTCGAATTTATCTAAGTATGGCGTAAAGACCGCCTCGATCGTCGTTTTATATTTTGTATTACTGAGTTTTCGATCATTGGACATATTTAAATTAAGTGTTTCATTTAGAAATTCAATTAGTGGTAGATTTTTATCATCTGTAAAGTTAATATTGAAGTCTCCAATTAAAATCATCGGTACATTATCATATATTTTTTGCCAAATCTTTTTTCGAGTATTTCGGAACCTTCCTTTGTATATGTTACCGGCAAAGTATGAAATCGGGCATTCTATAGAATGCCTAGGCATTCTATACAATGCCTAAATCTAGCCGGCAATGTATGAAATGATTCCTATTTCACACATTGCCTAGGCATTCTATAGAATGCCTAATGAGAAACCGGCAAGGTATGAAATACATCTCAGATTCGTTTTGAATATTGTCATTTCGCAAGACATAAAACTTTTAACATGTGTCTCAGGCTCAGAATTTGTTAGTTATACATTGCTGTTTGTTCGGAAATGTCAAAATGCTCAATTTTACTTAAACTTGTTCAACAAAAATTGGTTTTCCTGTGCTGCCTGAAAATGGAGGAGCAAGCTATAGTGTTGGAGAAGGTGTCACGATCTACAGCAGGGGTCGGCAATCTGTGTCACATGTGGCACGCGGTACAATTCTCAGAGGCACTTTGCACTGCTCAAAAAATTTGTAAATTTTTCGATTGTTTGATTTTCAATATTCGTATAGTGTCCGGTTTCATATACTGCATGGATCGCTTTCGGTTATCCGAACAACCCCGCATCCGAACGGTGTCCGGTCCCAATTGATTCGAAAAAACGATGTTCTACTGCAAATTATAAAATCAAAACAATTTAAAATATAAATAATCAACGTCACACCCTCAGTGGGCCACCGTAAAATTATCAAACGTTGACCTGTCCCGAAGATAAAAATGTTGGGAAGAACTGTTATACAGTATAACGTCACGGATTCTTTTTTCCCCCAATGGGGCTACAGATTGTTATTTTTACCATTTTCAGACCTAATACATTCCCCAGGGGCTGCTATCCCTTTTTAGTGTGGCACCATGTAGGCGATACCGATTGCCGCCGGTAATTTTGACTCCCTGTTTTCATCCTAGCTCTGTACCTGAGCTCTGAACTTGTTCTAATTTGCCAAGAGCAAAATTAAATTCCGAATTCTGGGGATTTGATAGAATTCTGAAAGAACTTTCAAACAAATACAAAAATGTTACATGTTATGATATTGAACTTGTACATCCACCTTTGTGAACCTTGCCAGAAAAAACAGAAAATTATTTAAAAAAAGGTATTGTAGTAAAAACTTTGATTTTGTTTCCGAGTGCCAATATATTGGCAATTGTAATGAGTGGGAAATAGGATGGTGTCTATCGACTTAGAACTTCTGAAGGAATTCGAATACAAGTATATGCGAAATCACAATTTAGCAATATTTTTTTTCAATAGCAATCTTATTTTGTCAGAATAACATTTGTACATTTAGGAATATAAGTCATTGATATAATATCCTTATCATGACCTTTTTTCATACTTTGCCTAAACAGATTTGGGCATTCTATAGAATGCCTAGGCGTTCTATACAATGCCTAGGCAAAGTATGTAATAAATCTCTTATTTCATACTTTGCCTAAAAACGTCCGGCATTGTATAGAATGCCTAGGCATTCTATAGAATGCCCGCATTTCATACTTTGCCGGTAACATATATATCATCAAATTTTCGAATAAAAATTGTTGTATCTGTCTCATAGATTTTCCAGGCGAAATATAAACGGCAACCATTAAAAAGTATTGCCCATTCTCGGAATCGCAACGAGCAATGCACAGTATATACACATTTTGAACGTTTCACTAAATCCACATTGAATTTCACTTATAAGATATACGCAGCACTATACGTCAGCTGTATAGCTACAGATATACTGCTATAAGCATGTCGATGACGCGAACGCACGAGATTTCACCCATCCAAAAAGTGTCTAAGGCGAACAGCACACTGCGCGTGCGCCAGTCAGAGCATGTCGGTGACGCGAACCCATAAGATTTTCCCCTACCAAAAAGTGCCCAACGCCGCTAAAGAAGTTTTCACTTCAAAAATTGAAAGAAAGAATAAAGTGACAAAGCATGCTACTGAAGTATCTATTTATTAAAAGATAAAATATGCTTTAGGTTCAAATGAATATTTTATCATTTGTGGATGATTTATTCTCATGTATTTTTAATAACATTTCTCATTTTTCTGTATCGAATTATTGCATTTGTCGATTGTTTGTAGAGAAAAGAATTAAAACCAAACAAAGACAAAAATAAGGACTGTTGTTCTTATTTGTTGATTTGGCATTGAACATCCAATAATACAAGTAACAGAGAGAAAAATAAGTTAAAGGAAGTAATTATTGGAAATAAAAAATCTTTTATCTCTTTTTTCAAACCAGAATAGTAATTCTACGCCAATTAAGTGACCTTGATCGAAAAAGACAATAATGCCATTAAGCAGAAAAGAGCAAACGACCTTTTATCTTTTGGGTTACATACGATTCCGAGAAAATGTAATTGCTAGGCGGTAAAACATAAAATATTTTTCTGGATTCTAAATGCTCAACTTTCTCTTTGTTTTTTAGTGATAAAAATATATTTCTCTTGAAATTCTGACACTGAATACAAAGTTTTATTATCATCCAACTTTTCATGATTATTTTCCCCATTTGTTGCCAAACTTTTTGAAACAGATTTTATAATTCTAGAAGATATAGTATTCCAATAATTTCGAGGAATCGTACATGTGGCCATAACTATTTCTAAATAATATTATTAAATAAAAAAAATTATAAAATTATGTTATAAATCAAAAAATTATAAAATAATATTATTAAATCAAAAAATTATAAAATAATATTATTAAAATAAAAAATCATAAGTAAATGTTTGCTTCTTAAGAATTATTTTGTCGTTTCAACTTTGGTAATCATTTTCTCCTTGTAATTGCTTGAAGCTTAAATTTGACATTAATAAATATTTGAATGTCATTAATTTGATATTTCAAATAAACTTTAGACTACTGAATTTGTTTTCATTCTCTTTTAAATCTTTATAATTATTACCTTTCATAATTCCTATTCGAATTAAAAAATAAGTACATCACTATCTTTGAGAATTAATAAAAGATTTCAACAGAATACAGCAAGAGAATAATTTCCAGGAAAACATTAAGCCTTTTTTTTATTCATTAGAAAGGATATTCAGATACTACATATAAATTGACTAACAATAAGTACATTGCACAGTTCAATATTAATATTATAAGCACATTATATAACGATCAAAATTTCTATTAGTATGTGATAATCCGAAATATCTATCAAATAACATAGAGCAAATATTTTATCATAGACACTTTAGAGAATATTCAATGTAATGTCAGCTACTATTAATTACATATTTTGTTGTTGTTGTTCATCTTCATAAGAAAAGCGTGAACGTGCTCAATTCAATATCCGTCATTTTTATCTTCCTAATGTTTAGGGATTGCAATATCGGCTCAAAAGTTCAATACCGGTATTCTGAATTTTTTTAATCTTAATACCGGGATACCAGTTTTAATACCAGTAGTAGAAATTTTAGAAAAAGAAAGAAAACACAGATGTTTCTTTGTTTTATTTTCCAGTTTTATTAAGGAGTGTAAATACCATAAAAATAATTTGTAACTAATAAATTAGAACAGTATATAAAGAATCACACAAAAAGAGTAAAGGAACATTTATAATTTATTTAAATCACACACTCTAAAAAATGTAAATATCACTATGCAGTCTGTGGTACTACAAAGTTATGACAAGAGATCTTAAAAAAACATAATGCATCAATTGTACTGTTATTAAATCTGGAACTTTGTACAAATGGAATTATTGCTGGAATTTTGTACAAAAATAACCAGCTGTCGAAAACGCTCTTTCGGCATCTACGTTTGTTGGCGGTACTGTTATATAACAACGCGTGATTTCCTTTTTCCAAGTATTTACCTCTAAATCCCTTTTCAAATAAATCGATGGATTTCTCGTCGGATAGTTTTGGATGTTGCTGATTTCTGTACTATATTTTGGTTTGTTGATATTTTTTCAATTATCGCTAATTCTAATTTTTGTTCAAGAGACGATTTCTTTTCACTATTGACATTAATGTCATCATCATCTTCGATAAATTGACCGAATTCTTCTGAATGTAAATACGTTTGTGGGTAAAAAATTTTATGAAAATTTACCATAAACTTGATCAAATTTGAATTGATTAGTCTATTTTCTTCTTTTTCATTTTCAGAATCATTATAATTATGTAAATACTGTAAGAGATTTTCTATTTCGGAGACAGCTTAAAAAATTTCTTGTAAATACCGAAAAAAAGGTGTTTAAACTTGTGAATACCGGTATTACAAAATTGTACAAATGGCTCAAAATATCGGTATTCTGTATCCCGGTATTGCAATCCTTTTTCTGTTTTTTCTTGAAAAATAATAAGATGGACTGGTTTATGAACTAATTATGAATTGTTTAGTTTTAAAAAACGTTTAGTTTCGACCAGGGGTGTCAAATTCATGGCCCACAACTAACAGTTTTGTTTGAAGCTTAGCACACATGTTTCAAAATTAACTCTAAAACTAACATTATAGAAATTTTAACGATAGTTCCTTCTCGGTGTACTGAGATATTGCTATTATAATATTAAATTATATGAATGACTCATGAGAGATGTGTAATGTTCTTTTACTGTGTGTACAGTAAAAGTTTAACATTTTAAAAGAGAAAAAATAAATTTGGTGGTTTGATTTTTCTAATAATATAGTCAAAAGTACAAATGCGTTGAAAACATTACATTTTTATAAGTAGTCTTGTTAAGTTGAGAAGTACACATATGTGCCCCGCGAGTCTTAACAGAGATAGTAAAAAATCCATTCGTTTCCAATTATATTTTTTTTAATAAATTCTATTAAAAAAAAATGGTAAAAAATTTCATGTTATTTGCGTGCTTCCTTCAGGGTGTTGCATTTACGGTGGCCAGCAGTGTATTTCGAAGAACCTATCCTTATATTATCCTTATCCTTATTTCATTATTATTATCATTTTATTATATTGCAGTAAAAGTTTTATGCATCAAAAAATACAGTTATATATGGGGATTGCAATACTGGGATACCAAATACCGGTATTTTGAGCCATTTGTACAATTTTGTAATACCGGCATTCACAAGCTTAAATACCGGTTTTTCGGTATTTACTAGAAATTTTTTAAATTGCCTCCACTATATGTTCAGGCATCGCCAATCTAGCAAATAGTATACGTTTTTGTTTCTATGTCTCCCTAACGGGCGAAATTAATTAGACTGTGAATATAAATTGCATCGTACAGTCAAGAGAAGAAATGAAATATGTGAATTATCCAAGGGGGAGGACCAAAACTATTCTATTACAACTCAGAGCGATACTGCACACGTGTAGGATTCGTAGTCTGATGTTCATATATGTGAAAACAAGGTTGTAGTTGTGAAGAAAGTGCGTAATATTTCGATATTTAGCGTAGATGCCGGAAGAGCGTTTTCGACAGCTGGTAATTTTTGCACATAATTATGTTCACGGCTTAATGACAGTACAATGGATGCATTATGTTTTCTAAGATCACATTTCAAAACTTTGTAATAGTATCACAGACTGCATTGTGATATTTACACTTTTTTGTGATTTAAATAAATAACATGTTCCTTTCCTTTTTTTTGTGATTCTTTATATACTGTTATAATTTAAAATTATGAAATAATTTTTTGTGATCTTAACACTTTCTAATAAAACTGCCAAATAAAGAAAGGAAACTCCTGTATTTTCTTTCTTTTCCTAATACTTCTTCTACCGGTATTAAAACCTGTATCCCGGTATTAAGATCTAAGAAATACCGAATACCGGTATTGAACTTTTGGTCCGATATTGCAATCCCTAGTTATATATTATGTATAAATAAAAGTTTCACAGTTTTAATTATTGGAAGGAGCTTTAAACAGAGAATATGAATTAATTTTACATAAACATTTATAATTTTCTTTTCGATTTCTTATTGTAACTCGTAGAACCCCAGGGTTCCGTGGAACACAGTTTGAAGAACACTGATATAGAACATTTGGAAAACGGTTGTGAAGCAGCCTTACTCTGTTTTCTTGATGTTTCATCATTTGTGTCATTTCCTGATGAGGAAATTTTACGAGATCTCCTCCCTTCGTTGCGGCGTATCATTTTGTTTTACCTTCATATTTCAACAGGTTTAATTTTTCTGTTTTCCAAGTATATCCTCTATTAGACATTTCTTCACAGGTATTTATTGTAATATCGGGTGTTACTCTAGGGTATAGGTTCCCAAAAGTTTTAGCCTCATAGACCCCTTGACAGGTTTTTAAGCTTCGGGTAGACCCCCTACTTACTTAATATCAAATTAAATGTGTTTTTGACAGCTGGTATAGAGCTATTTACTTTAAAAAATTAAAATTTTTAACTGTAGTGAAGTATAGTAGAGTTTAAAACTTAAGAAAACACATGTTAGTTAATTTAATTAGTTAGTTAATTAAATTAAAATATAATTAATGCATAAAATAACTGAGAGCAACAAACAAAAGCTTTTAGAGGGAGGGAGAAATCTGAGGATGCAATAATAAATTTTAACATTTGGCATTAATCTTACCAGGTTTTAACACTAAATATATCTCCTCGGTTAATAGTGTCCAGTATTTTCTTCTTTCTTTTTTGTTTTGGAGATTGGCAAGCGCACTGAAACTCCTCTCAAAGGAAAAACAATTAAAAACTTTCGCAAGATATTCCATAGTATGGAATAAATAACAGGTATATCTTTTTAAAGCTAAAATTGTTGACATAGTTTCTAAACTTTACTTTAAAATCTTCGTTAGTGCATATTCCTAGAGCTTAATTCTTGTAATCTGACATTTTTTCCCAAAGTGACCACATGAATTCATTGTCTACTGTAGTACTACGATAGTCAAAACATTCTCAAACCAAGTTTCAAAATCTAAAAAAAGGGCATTTAAATGTTGGCTACGTCCAAAATTATGCTCCTTTAGCTTAATGCTGGCAAGAAATGCTGAAATGGAATTTGTTTTAATAAAATTTATGCTGTTGCCTTGTAACTGCAATTAAACCTCATTAAATTTAGTAAATAAATCTGTTATATAGGCAAGTCTAGTTTCCACTTGATTAAATTTCCTTTTAATTTTAGTCACAATCTGGTTTGATGAGAGCCACTTTCGTAGACCCCCATTTACACCTCATGGACCCCCAAATTAGTTTTTTGCTGTCGTGGACCCCTTGCAGATCGTCATAGACCCCCGGGGGTCCATATAGACCACTTTGGGAATCGCTGCTCTAGGGCATAGGTTCTCAACGTGGGCGTTTGAGGTTTTCAGGGGGGAGGGGGGCGTTGAGATGGCACGGAGGGGCTTTGGCAGATTAACCAAAAAAGACTAAAAAAAAACACACGCTGATTATGTACTAACAAAAGTAAACTTTAATACTGTTTACTTATGTTAATTGTATGTATTTAAATCCTTCCTATATCACATGTACGAAAATTCACATATTTCGGTAGTACGGGAAGTGGATGAAAAACTTAAAAGATTACATTACACCCAAACGTGCATTAAATTGAATGATATAGTGCATTTTAATTTCTGTAGTACACATGTTGTCTTTGTCTGTGAGCAGTAGGAAACATGTTTCGTCCAATGAATTTTAGTACGTATATTATCCAAGAAACATAATTAAATACTTTAATTATGAATTAACGTGATTCTTTAAAGGCAGAAACTGTCAATTTATGTTTATTTGGAAAGCAATAGTTTATTATGAATTACTTCGTATCATCAAAACACCTGCCTATCTTTACAACAGGTAATCTAAAAATCTTTTATTCCGCTCTTTTAAATGAAGTAGAAATTCAGTATCGTTTCAATTCCAACAATATATCCTACCTATGACTAAAATATATAATATTAAACATTTAAATGTATTTGTAGCAATAGATATTTCAGATTTGCAAGTAAAATAACTGGGACTCAAGAAAAAAATTAAATTAAAAAAATATATTCTTTTAATGAAGGATATTTTTTTAAGACTTAAATCTTGTTTTCACCATGTATTACGAACACTCTTATTTCTCTAGAGTGGGATGGGGCGGTATATAGAAATATTCACTAGAAAAGGGTGCGCCAGTTAAAAAAAGGTTGGGAACCTATGCTCTAGGGTATCATTTATACCATCTTCCTGTTCATTTAAACAAATACATAATCTCGTCAGTTAAAATTACATCGTCAAAATTCTCATCACTTGAATCTAGGGTTTGTAATGCCGTGTTATATTTTCAATCCCGGGATTTCGGGGTTACATTACTTAAATCCCAAAATCCCGGGACCAGTCCCGGGATTAGGATTGGACTATTTATGAAAAATACTTACACATTAGCATAGTTGAAATTGCATAAGAAAACTGAAAATATAATTAAAAATTGGTTTAATATTAATTTTATTGTGTATGTATGAAACAAATAAAAAAAAAACTTAATTCACCATAAAAACAAATAAAAATAGCACAAACTGAAATTAAAAAACATTTCTTCTTTTCTTGTGTTTTTGTAAATAAGCATTTAAAAAATACAGCTCGTCCAGCGTTTCACCCTTCAAACGGCTTCTTATTTTTGTTACATATTGTCCTGCCGATTAAAATGATCGTTCGGATTCTATACTATTAGGTGTTATTGTCATTAAATAGGAATATGTTCTTTTCACGTAGTCACCACGTCTCCCTCCGTTTTCGAAGAAGGGACATATCTTTTTGAATTTTTGATGATAGTGTTTCAAATCTAATAGACTGCATTGGTGCATATCCGTCTTTGGCAACTTTATCTAGTTCTTCTGCTACGCTTAATGGTTTTTGTGTATAAATTGATCCAGTAATTGAAGAAGAATGTGAATCAATTTCAAGTATTACCTTATTTGAAATAGAGGATCCACTTGCATGAGCTGTTAGTAATGCAATGGGATTTAAAGTGTCTCAAGTCTTTCAAGCAGGTCCACTATTAATTAATGGCATTTAATTGAAGAAGAAAATGTGACAATATTCTTGAGATGTTGTTTATATTATTGTGTAAGCATTGCAGAATGAGCCACTAAGATCTGTGTGAGGTTCTCCCATACAAGAAATGAGAACTGCATATATTTTTTACTTATAGCACTTATAATATTGCACAAAAAAAATTCTATATTATTCTATTCATAATTCATTAACAAAATATAAATTTTCTAAGAATTAAACTCTTAGAAAATTTTGATGAGAAAAAAATTTTAAAATATAATTTAGAAAAATATTAAATCTTGGAATTTGTTATTTTAATTCCGGGATTGGAAAAAACATCAGGATCCCGGGATTTCGGGATCCCGGGGTTGCAAACCCTACTTGAATCATAAGAAATATAATCACTTTGATTCAAAATTTCCACTTTTTTATTCTATGTTAAGTATTTTAAGTGCCTTGAATGGCATGTTGGTCAGAGAAGCAGATTCCGAACGACTTGCTTCGCGTTCTATCCTCGGGAGAGAGAAAAAGTCACACTCATATTCAAAATTCCGCTATATATATATTTTTTACAAGTTCGGTGGCTGAGTGGTAGTGTATCATACTTCCACGCCACAGATTCGGGGTTCAAATCCCGAGCTAGGCGATGTCGACTCAGCCTTTCATCGAGCGATCGATAAATGAATATCGAGCTTGCTTGGGAACTACTAAACACTGAGAGTTTCGTGTCAGACTGACCACCTAATCGGAACATCTGCTGTTATGCACCTCAGGGCCCAATGTTCACGTATACTGATATAGGCACAGTAGGCCTTGACCCTCCAGGACTGTTGCGCCACTATTCTAAACTAGAATATAATTATAAGTTTCTTAAAATATATGCTTGTAAAATAAAACCTAAGATTTAAGATTTTTTTTTAAAAATATGGTCAGTTACATGTGAACCAAATATCAAATCAATTTCTAATTAGTACAAAATATGATTAGATAAAAAAAAATTCAGTGTAAATTTTATGTATTTCTGAACTCTTTTAAATTGTTGACTAGGATATAAAAACACCATATTCTTATTTAAAATTAAGTGTATAACTACCCTGAAGTGCCAAAGAATTTGGGATATTTGCCTAGTAACGAGTTGGGCCTCCTCTGGCCTTGATAACGGCTGCCACACGACGAGGCATAGATTCAAGAAGTTTCTAGAAACGCTCCACGGGAAGGACTTGCCAAATATTGTGGACTTCCATAATTCAGTAAGGTTCATTGGTGCTGTGGGATGGCCTTTCATGCCTTGTTCCAAAACATCCCAAAGTTGCTCAATAGGATTTAAGTCTGGGCTTCTAGGGGGCCAATTTATGACAGAAAAGTCAGAAGAATGCTCATCCAACCAGCCAATAGCCACCCGTGACTTTTGAGAGGTACAGTTGCTTTGCTGGAAAACTCCATTACCGTGTGGATAACAGAACCGCATAAAAGGATGGAGGTCTCTCAACAACTCTACGTACCAAATTGCATTGAGGGAGGTTGGTACACGCACCAAAGATCTCAAACAGTGTCACTATAAAACACCCCAGAACATGTTTGAGCCACCATGCCCTTGTTTAGTCCCAACCTGGCATGTAGGATCTATGGCTTCATGAGTCTGACGATATATTCTAAGCCTCCTGTCGGTGTTAAATAGTCAGAATCGAGACTCATCACTCCATGCCACTCGTTTCCAGTCCTCTACACTCCAGTCTCTGTGTTCTCTTGTCCAGGCAAGACGTGCAGCCTGATGGTGAGCATTGAGCAATGGTACTCTCATAGGTCGATGGCTCCCGAAACCGATACGGTGAAGCGAGCGTTCCACAGTCCATTTATTGACTGTACGACTGGCACCGTCATTCAACTAGATAGTAATTTGAGCTAATGTTTGGCTTCGCCTGAGCCGTCTCTCACCACGAACTGTCAAAGCTAATTGTTCTTTGCAGTTCACCTGATCTCTTTTTTATACCAAGAATACCATCCATATATTCTTGGTATACTCTTGACAATGTCAACCTTACAAATCCTAGCTATCTGACGATTTCGGAAATTTAATGGCTCACGCGTCGCGCATCTACGATTTGTTTGCGATCGAAGGCGTCTAAATCAGGCAGTTTACCCATACTGGCAATTCCAACAACTAATTCAGAACAACTACAGTACGCTCTATATATGCAGTTACCCTTCACTTGCGCATAAGCGATGCGCAGCGCTACACAATTTAGTAAGTGCCCTAATCCAGTGGCACTTCAGTGTATAAATCAGCAAGATAAGCTCATTATCGTAACTAAAAATAACACGATATGCAAAATTCCAGTTTGAAATTCATTTGCATCTGGAACCAAATAAGTACCAGAGGTGTACCTCAAAAACTACTTCTAATTAGAATACTACAACAGTTGAAAGTATGATTATATATATATAATCTATATATCGATTCTTAGAAATCATCTACATGAAATAAAAAATACGAAGTTCAGAATACGAAGTTTATTAAATATATAAAAAAAAAGAACTTACTTTTTAGTGTTTTTGTCGAGTCGATCATTGTTACGTGTTGAAAATATATAATATATATATGTCCTGGGAAAAAAATACAAGTATTGCCATCTGGATGTAAAACTGAAAGGTGGAACATGTACGAAAGATAACCTTCTGTCTCTATTGCTGTCATCCGTTAATAAGATATGAATTTAAAACTGAAGGTATACATATATATACCTTGGTCTGAAGATGTGTAATTTTTTTTTTAAATCCGCCTCTTGTGCTTTTAAGAATGGAATGTAAGTGACACTCTGTAGAATATGTATAGCGTGCAACTTTATTAATATTACCGCATTTCATATAACTCTGAATTAAATTTAAAAAATTAACCATGTCACGGTCTATTCGGGTTCTTCTTACTAACAGTCCTCTCGGGGAAAAATGGGTCTTTAAAATTTAATCTATTGAAAGCTTTTCTTCGAAGACTAAGATGTGAGTATGTAAATTAAGACTTGTATTTAAAGATTAAATTTTCGAGTTATAGGAGAGAGAGGTTAGATTGTGTGAGTGTGTGCTAACAGCTAGCATTGATTGATTAAACGTGAGGTGAGGCGTGGATTCTTCACAGCTGATTATTATAATATTAAAGTTGATGATTTGTCAATTAGGAATCAAATTAGGTTAGGTCGCCAAGAATTAGAAGATATCGCCTTGATGTAAGTGATCTGAGTTTTAAAGTCTTCTCGTATCCCGTCTACCTCGCTACTGCTTTCCATATTTGGTATTTGGGCGCATCTCTTAACTTTGATTAGTAGAATTTGTGTTGTTGTTCATAAATGAGAATAAATTGAAGTTATATTGACTATGGCTAATATTCCATCCGACCGTGTCACACTAAGGAATGACTCAGGTCATCCCTTACAACCATACATCGTTCGCAAATATCTGTGTTGTAGAATTATAAAGATTATTGTTAGACTCCAAATAACTTAACTAACGCACTAGAATCAGCAATTCATTCTATGTTATTTTTTTTTCAGGAATGACCATACAGAAGCAGTGGAAGTAACTTATGATCCTTCAATTCTCTCGTATGAGGATTTCTTAAGATTGTTTTGGAAATTCCACGATCCCTGCAGCTGCAAGAAGCGCCAGTACATGTCGGCCATTTTCTACACAGACGAACAACAGCGGAAATTGGCCGAAGGCAGCAAAAAGCATTACGAAAGTGAAATAGGAAAACCTGTGGCCACCCAAATCTTACCTCTGAACATCTTCCACGAGGGAGAAGAGTAAGTAAAATCTTTTTTGTAAAGGCAGTACAGAATTATGTTTAACTTAGCATAGATAGCTAAGCATAGATATTAAGCAAGAGCAGCTGCTAGAGTGAGCTAGCACTCTATTGGCTGTCCTGAAGTTATGGAATAGAAGTGGTTAGAAAAGAAAATGCTTGCCTGTGTGGCTGCAGAATGAGAAATTAAAGATTAAAACTAAATATAAATTTTAAAAAATTAATAAAAGAGAGAATTTAGAATGGGTCATGATGGGGAATGATGAATTTAACTGTTGGGGGGGGGGGGTATATGAGTCCAGAAAGATTCTTCTTGGCCTCTTAGTATTTGCATTGGGGTGATAGTTTTCAAGAATGAGAATATTAGTATTATTGAAATGTTATTAGTATTTGAAGAAGAAGAATATTAGTATTATTGGAGCTCGGCAAATTATAAAAAAATTTCATTGCCAGTTTTTAAAAGAAAAGAGAGAAGTATTTCCTCTTCCTTTGCTTTTCTGTTTTTGCGTACAAATTTTTTTCCAAATTTGTTCTTAGTTGCATCTTGATTGGCCAGGTTTATTCCCATTCACCCTCCTGATCAGTAAATAGTAGTTTTTCTCGGTGTTCTTCACCGTTTTTAACTTAATTTCATGAGTTACCTTAAATTAATTTATTTTATTCAACTCAAAGTATTTTATTAAATTTAATTCTTATATTTTATGTAACTGTAAATGTTTTTTTTTATCAATGGGCAAGTTTCAATTGTATCACAGTCACTGAAACTCCACATATTGCAGGTTAGATCCTCAGAAAGGGTTGGATACTCTGTTTAGTCCACCGACCGTGGGGTATTCTTTTTCAATTCCTACTATTAGCTCACTCTCTCTCTATTTATCTTGTTCAAATTTTCAATCGTTAATAAAATGCATTTTAAAGCACTCAATTGAGCTGAAATTTTATATACGCGATTATTTTGGATGACAATACAGTAATTGAATTATAATTAATAAAAGTTAATTGGTTAAAACTAATTATTCTAAAAATTACAAATACAGACCCGTGGGCATCATGTTTGGCGACTTAGGGACCATTTTGGCGGCTTGTGTCAAAACTTGAAGAGGTTTTTTTCTCACATTTTAAAGCGCTCATTTGAGCTGAAATTTAATATACACTATTGTTTTGGGTAACAATACGATAATTTAATTATAATTAATTAAAATTATTGGCTGAAATTAATTATTTAAGAAATTACAGATACAGCCAAGTTGGCTTCATTTTCAGCGACTTGGGTCAAATCTTTAAAAGATTTTTCTCCCCCTCACGTTTCAAAGCTAAACAGTTGAACTGAAATTTTTATACACGATTGTTTGGGGTGAAAATGCAATACTTTAATCATAATTAATAAGAATTAATTACCTCTTATAATGTGATTCTGTGTCCTATGTATATACATATTTATATTAATTGTAGCTATTTAATAAAAAGTAACTAAAATAATTTTTTTTTGTTGATCTAAGTAGGAATTGACTTATTTTTTTTTATATTACTTGTTTGTGATATTAAGGTATTCTTTTTATTGTAGTGGGAAAAAAAGACAAAAATATTTATAAAACTTTTTTTTAAAGATTTTTTCTATTGTTTTGTACTTTTTAAATTTGTACAAGATTCTTGTTTGTTTGTTATAGGTACCATCAAAAATACTTTTTGCGAACTTACCACAGGAATTTCTACGAAGAGCTTCCGAAGCAAAACCCCGTGACATCGACGAGGGATGCTCGCCTCAATGGATATGTTTCGGGACACGGAAATATCGAAGTAAGATATGTCTTTGTAATAACCCTCTTCATTAGCAAAAGTATTCATAATTTTTATCGCTGTTTCCTTAAAAATTATTGAAGAGAAAATCCATAATATTTCAATATGAGCAATTTGAACTAATTCCGAATAATCAGAGGCATACACAAGGTTGGGGCCAGGGATGTTTTAAGATTTCTTGAGGCCCTGGGCCCTTAGGCAAAAGTAAACCATGGGCCCCTACACAAATGTAAACCCTACCTATGAGCCTTACAAGTAGACATAGTATACGTTGTCAAATACTCGAACAAACAATAACTCGAGACAAATAAATATGCATTATTTACAATTGCCTAAACCGGCTCGACAGATTGCCACCTTTTGACTAAATAAGTAATGAAGGTGTTTGGTGATGGACCTATACATGGACGACGGTCATCACATGTAGCCTGTTGGCATATCGTCCGAAATTTCCTGTTCTTCGGAGGATATAATCGAAAATAGACTTTGATCGTTGAAATTATTCGAATTATGATCTTACTAAAGCTGAGTTGAGGTTGAGAGCGACAAGATGCCCTCATTGGGACCGAGACCCCGGGCCCAGTTGGACCATGCCTTAAGACGTCCCAGGTTGGGGTCAGGGAATTCAAACACCACCCAAAGACAACAGATATTTAATTTTTAGTATAATATTGCAAATTTGTGTATGCTAAATTATTACTCAAATTACGACTCCATTTATTTGAATAATAACAGATTTGTTAACGGCCTGCGAGGTATTCTTAAACAGACGACTACACAAAGACAAATTGACGTATATATGCAAAGAAATATTATAACAGAATTTTTACAATAGTTCAAAATGCACTCATAAACAAGTTTTACACAGTTCCGGAACTCAGACAAATAATCTCTCTCTTTTAACACAGTCACGCACATGATTGAAACCTCTTCTGAATTGATTTGACCTTTGTTTTAAAGCTCTTTGATATAGCCTCATGGAAATTTCTAGAAGGGTCGATCTTGGAGGCTTCTCGATAATTCCTTGACGATATCGTATTTTTCACCAAATCTGCCACCAAGCGTAATAAAGTCACCAATCTGGTAATCCTGGTGACATCTTTTATATTTGCCGTAACCTATAATTCAGCTCATGCTGGAAAGCGAACTTTGTCTGTAAAGACCTTATCACACGTACATGTATTTGGAAAAATTTTCCTTGAAAGCAATTAATTCCGAACAATTTCTACCTAGTGTGCTATCTTCTTTATTGCAGCTCCCAACTACCTGGTGCTACAGCAAAGCAACATCTGCACCGTTCAATCCATCGCCAAGCTGCCAACGTGGTCACCCAAAAGGATGCCAACTTGGCTCTATCACCAACATTTTGCTATGTTCCCATTCAATCGCCATTATAATGTGAACGGCGTTGCTTGCGAATATTACAATTTTAACATAAATGAATGCAACAGAAAGTAATATTAACATATTACACATCCAGATATAAATTATTTGCACTATTTTAAACGTTCTTTACACAAAATTTGTAACAATGCGTTACTTTTGCGGAGCAGACATCAGCTTACGAAGGTGTTTTCAAAAATCGACCCACAAGAGAGTTACGGGACATTATAAATTTTTAAAAATTCTTTTTATCAGCTATTAGACCTTCAAACTTAAAATGTAACAAATATGGGTCTTTTTTTCGCCTGAGATATGCAAAAACTTTTTGTTTAATTTGCAATTCACGTAAAATTATTCATTAAAAATTTCTTTACCCCTTCAATCTGTATTGTTTAATTTTTGAATTCACCTGTGTGAAGAACGGGTATACCAGCTAGTATATATATATATATATATATATATATATATATATAAATAGCAGTAAATATATCAATGTTTTTTTACCTAAAATATATTTTTTAACAACAATCATTTTTACGTACAATTAATATGTACTGTTGAGCACTAAAGAGAAAAAAAGTTATTCATTAAAAACTATGTTACTTGAATTCCAGTATATATAAAAATTTCATTCACATAAATGGCATATTTGGATGGATGCCTGAATATTCTCTGCATATAACTTAACTCAGTGGTGCAACATCCCATGAGGGCCAATGCCTACTGTGTCCATCTTAGCATACGTAACCTTGGACCCTGGGGTGCATCATCAGATGTTCAGATCGAGCGGTCCGTCTGAAGCGAAACCCTCAGTGTTAAGTTCCCAAGCAAGCTCGGTACTCATTTATCGATCGCTCGATGAAAGGCTGCGTCGACCTCACCTAACCCGGGATTTGAACCTCGGCCCTGTGGTGTGCAAGCGCGATGCACTACCACTTAGCCACGGGGCTTCATTATCTCCATATACCTTACACTAATTCCAAAAGCTCATATGAATTGATTCAATTTATTATGTCACTAAGCAAAATCTATATAAACATATGAATTCAATACACTACAAGAATATGAATATTCATCCTTTTTTAAAAGCTTTTATTTAACTTACAATGTATGTAATTTGTTCGGGTGGAATCTTGCAACTCAATTTTGAAGCTGATATCTTCATCGCATTGAGCTGAAATTTTGTATGCACGTTTAGTTTGGATGACAATGCATGTTTTGACCATTTATATTCTGATACTGCAATTAATTAAGAAGATATTAATTAAAAACGTTTTGGGCGCCAACTTCAATATGTCTGCATTGTTGTAATAATATTATTGTTACAACAATGACAAAAGTTGGCGTCAAAAATCAGTTTTCAGCCAAACTAAAATTTCATAGCGTTGCGCTATTAACTGTATTAATTAACTTTGTCTAAAAAATACATTCCTACAACGTAAAAATAATCTAATTTCTACAACGTATGCAATTTTTTTACAAATTTCTATCTTTTCTTGGATTTAAATTGAAAAAAAAAAAAAAAGTAGAGCTATTTTAATTAAAAGCTTTTATTTAACTTACAATGTATGCAATTTGTTCGGGTGGAATCTTGCAACTCAATTTTGAAGTTGATATCTTCATCCTATTGAGCTAAAATTTTGTATACACGTTTAGTTTGGGTGACAATGCATGTTTTGACCATTTATATTCCGATATTGTAATTAATTACAAAGATATTAATTAAAAACGTTAAACTAGTTTTGGACGTCAACTTCGATATGTCAGCATTGTTGTAATAATGTTATTGTTACAACAATGACAAAAGTTGGCGTCGAAAATCGGTTTTCAGCCAAACTGGAATTTCATAACGTTGTGCTAATTTTTTTATTTAACTTTGTCTAAAAATAATTACATTTCTACAACGTAAAAATAATCTAATTTCTGCAACGTATGCAATTTGTTCAGAAATTTCTATCTATTTTCTTCGATTTAAATTCAAAACAAAAAATAGTAGAGCTATTTTTCAAGTAGATTGGTACATTGTATACCTTTCTCAACGCTGCAAAGTTAAACTGAGAGGGAGCATTGTAGAAATTTTTAAAAAAATTTATCTAACTTTAATCTATGAAACTCAGTCAAAAAACAATTACAGAATTGGAAAGATCATTTATTTCGTCCCGATAAGGTATAATGTTTTTTACGAAATAATAATATTTGTATTTCTTACGATTTTATTTAAATAAAATCAAAATCAATGCGGTTTTATGAAAATAATGTCTAAATCGTTGTGCATGAATTTTTTTTGGTTAAATGAATCGACATTCTGTACTAAAACAGCTCATGCTTTGCTTTTTTAGAATTAATCATTTAAAAAATAAAATGCCGAAAACTTTTTTTTTTACGATTTTTCAAGAAATACTCAATTAACTTCGTCATTTATGAAGAAAATCTCATGAAATTTTTTTTTCGTGTGTAGGACAATATTACCCAAAATCTGTACGAAGATTGAAAAAATTGCTTAAAAATTATGGTTTTCAGAAAAAATTGTGTTTTTCGTCTAGTTCCCTTTTTGCGAGAATTCATTTAGCTAACTGTTCGAAAATAACCGGCAAACACCTAGCAACAATGATGCATTGAATGAGATGAACATACTGAGAAACCTGTCCAGTGATAACCAAAAAGTGAAAAATAAATTAAAAGTAAAAAAGCTTTTTTAAAACAAGCTTTTATTTAAACGCGCTAAAAAGAATAAAATAAATTTTTCTTTAAAACTTTTTTTACTATCAACTTTTCCCGTCATTACACAATTTATATGATATAAAAGCTTGTCACGAGATTTACCTCTGCAGTTAAACAAGTAAATTAAATAACTTGATCTGATTGATTTTAATTTTTAAAAATTTCAAACTAAGTAAATAAGAGTACTTTAATCTCGCGACGAGCTTTTATATCATATAAATTGTGTAATGACGGAAAAAGTTAATAGTAAAAAAAGTTTTAAAGAAAATTTTTTTTCTTCTTGTTAGCGCGTTTAAATAAAAGCTTGTTTTAAAAAAGCTTTTTTACTTTTAATTTATTTTTAAGTTTAAAACAGAAACAAATACGACGGATGTTCCGAAAGTAAGTCTCATCATTCTTTTTTCACATGGAAACCATGGCATCATTAACTACACACCTTGCACAATTTTTTTTGGACATTTATCACCTCCGACATTTATGGGTAACGTGCGATCAGTTTGAAGAAATCACTCTGGTAAAACGTGGTACCTTGCGATGCAAGGAATTGTCGTGCAACTTGCTCTACATCAGCATTATTTTGGAAGAACTTTTTCTTCTCTAGTGTACTGAAATGCTTTCACACCATCACGGTCTCACGTGTACCGTATTGTGACGTACCCTTTCTCTTTTCTCTAATTGCTGAGAAAGTACACCGACGAACGTTGAAAGGTTCGCTACGTTTTCCTAATTGCTGGGAAAATATGCTTAAATAGGTTGTGAGCATGGCCTATTTGGCGCCGCTCCTTCACCGTCTTGCCTATCTAAGGGTGTGTGTGGGTGGGGGGCAAAGCATCACCAGAAACTTCCATAATAAGTATTATTTTATTACTCTTCAAACACACTTAATCAATCACAAGTGAAACTACAAAAGGAGACCCTGGGAGTGATATATAAGGAGAGCAATCTATTCTAAATGAACAACTCTAAGTAAACAAGTCTCAGTGAACAAGCGCAAGTGATCTGATTAACTAAATCTGATTCAATCTATCTTAGATATTTAATCCAATAATTTATTATCTTAGCAATTAATTCCTTAACTCGCGTTGGGACAATGAAATACTCCATGAAATATTCTCACTTACGAATCACCGCAACAGCTCTCCTGCTCCTTCTATCTTACATCTACAAAATCTAGACTTTATATAGTCAAGCCAATTTAAATATCAAGGATTCTTCTTGAGAGGCTGTGAATTAACGCGAATGCTGGCCCCAAAGTTTCCCCAAGAGGATTAGTATTAAGGTCGCGTATAGATCCGTCACAGGGTGGTCAAGAATTCTGCCCCCTGCTCACACGGCCTATCCCTTAGTGTCCAGGGCTGGAACGGCCTCTGGCTTGAGTTGGTCTTCCGTTTACCACGCATCCAAGATGACAGTAGGTCTGGAGAGGATAGCCCCATTATGAGTAGTGAAGGATCCCGCGCTCTGAGAGGCCGAGAGACAAAAGATGAAAGAGATCGCTGAGAGAGAGACGAAGAGACCCGGGAGTTAAAAAGGAGAGTGATAGGGCCCGGATAAGAAAATCGAGGGAGGCCTCTGGGAATCTACAGCGAAGGCGGAGAGAGAGAGAGAGAGAGAGAGAGTGATAGCCCTAATGAACATCGGAGTGGAATTACCAGTGACGACGCTTCCTGAAAGCAAAAATAGAATAATAAACTGTGGACACTGTTCACTGACATATTTTACTGGTCAATATTTCAAGAGCTTTAAAATTAAATAAATATCCCTTAATTTTGCTGTACGAAGTCATTACAGTATTAAGTGATCGATTCTGATTCTCATTCTTGGACTCTTGTGATCCAGGGTCTGGTTTCTCAGCACCCAGCTTGTTGACGCTTTCCGATAACCCAACGCATTACGGAGCACGCGATGAGCCTGAGAAAAACTAATACGAAGTATGGACGCCACGTTGATTCCGTTATGTACCTGCCCATAATACCATATCCTGTATGTGTTCCAGAAATGCTATTTTCATTCAAGGGCGCCCACTTCGACTTTAATCCTTTGCACTCTCCCTTCCTTCTCTAAACAGGAAACGACAATGATTTCTTCCCCATACACCGTCATTAGGCCTTTATGGATGACAGATACACTAGAGTTCCTTGTGTTCACTCATACCGTATAACAGGACGCATTTTCATTGGCGACCAACAATGCAAATATACGTCTGCCTGCCATCCTGATTTGTACTCGAATAACCTCGGACGTGTCTGTCTACTGCTAATCTATCTTCTTCCACGCATGCGTAAGTCTCCTACATTGATGTTCATTCCGTCGTTTACCCAGCAATGGTTATGGCTTCTCATGGTGATTGTTTGTTTCACGCAGTGTAATTTTCTCTAATAAAAAAATGACAAAACCTACTTTTGGAATTTCCCTCGTACTTGAGATTCTTACCTTGATCAAAACAGTCAGATTTTTAATCTTCTCTTTCGGCTAACACATTTTTTTCCCTTGTAGGATATGGAGAAGGACGAAAATTTGTCTGATCTAAATGAAGAACAAATCCAGTACGTCAAAAAGCATATGACTGGAGAAGACAAACCTGCGACAATTGAACCTTTTGTTCGAACTGTGATCCAAGTCGGTTGGAATTTTTTGAAAAAGGCCATCGGTCTATAACATCCACCTCTTGATATATAACTATCGATTGAGAAGTCAAGTTTCCGAAATTCTCTCGCAAAACATTCCAGTTGTGTGTATATAGAATTAACAGTTTATTGATACGAAATGGAATATCCTTTCAAAAATAATCATTCTTTTTAGAAAAATGTACAATTATTGGTAATAAAATACTGTATATATTTATAGGCTTTTTGTCATGTAAAATATGATCCTTCCAAACCTACAGCAGCTCATAGAATTTTTTTCTGCAAAATTTCTTAGTAACGGAGGAGAATTCTCAAAAATTGTTGGATTTTGAATTGTGAGGGGCGAAAAATTATACTCTTATTCTAATTTTAAAATTTATCACAGATTCTATAAACTTAAGAATTTTTGTAAGAAAACATCACCGGGATCTATTCTTGTATATTATATGACAATGAAAATTCCCGCATAATTAAACTCTGTATAAGTAAAATAATCAGTATCGAAATACATTGGTGTCCAAAAGTTAAGGTACAGCCTAATTTTTGTAATTTAAAAATCAATGAACATAGCAATAAGTAATTTGGTGAAAATGCGCTCTGAACAGTTTTTATTGAACGCGACACACAGAAACTTGCTCAAATTTACCACGAGCATGGTTTATATATGTTACCGTTAAAGCGTATAATTCAGTTATTTCATAGAATAACTAGACAAATCAGTTAAAGTATATAATAGATGAAAAATCTCATACTTTACCTAGTTATTCTATGAAATAACTGCGTATTCTATGAAACGACTAAGGATAGACCGTTAAAGTGAAAAATAAACAATTTCAAAGATATTTTATAAATTAATTGATCATAAATAGCTAAAATTTCTCGAAGCATACATTTCTTCTCTTTTGTGGATGAATAATTCATAAATAGTAAGGGAAAGCATAATATAATTTATTATTGCTCATATTGCTAACACAAGTTAAACAGAAAGGGGAAAAAGAATATACAGCAAAAATAGATTGTATTTAAATATTATCAACAAAAATACATGCGGGAAGAAAAATTGTTGCTTTTTTAACTAAAAATGCAAGAGAATATTAATTAAAATTGTTATGAGGTACCTGAATTTTACTTTCCATTCTTTTTAGAGAAAGAATTGCTGTAATTTGCACTTTAGATTGAACTGCTTATTATTTTTGAAATGAGCCCACTTTTACCATTGCAAACTTTTTTTTACAGGAGCACTTTTTAAATCCTTGTTCAGTACCGCAACTTTGAGCTGTTGCAACAGATCGAAGCGTTGTGTCAATATTTGGAACTTTTCCCATGGAAATTAATTCTCGCTGGCATATACTGAACTGATATCGAGAGTACAATTGTTTTATTCGGCCATCTCTTGTTCCTAATCGGAAAATTCCTCTTCCTAAAACAACTGGAACCGGTTCAAAGAGCTTTCGAGTGCCGTATTTCATACTTTAACGATCAAGTAACCGTTATTCTATAGAATAGCTAGTTAAATTGTAGAATTCAATAATTTTATATACTTTAACTGACTTGTTATTTCATGAAATACCTAGTTATTCTATGAAATATAACGGATTTCATACTAACGGTAACATATATATATAAAGTAATTTTGGTAGAAAAGTTCATTCTTGAAGAAAGAAATACATGACAGTTTTATAAGGAAGAATGTCGCGGAAACATTACAAAAATATCTTCTAAGAAATATTACCACCCCTAATATAACGCTTTGGCGATATCAACTTTCCATCTTGCCAATTACGTTGTTGAAAACCGAAATTGGAAGCGAAGACCAGGCACTGAGGAACCCTTGTTCCAGTTCAACAGCCTTGGAAGAGGACTAAAAGTAGCAACATGTCTACCAAGATGGCCCTAAATATGTTCTATCGCATTCAAATCTGGAGACAGAGCTAGGCGTAATAACTAATATTAACCATTATCCGCAAGATAATCGTCAATAAGCCCCCCCCATTATCATCTATCAGAATGAATTTATTACTAATAGAAGCTGCATGTAGGCAGACGATCGACCAAGGATCTCGTCCAATAATCTCACTCCATTCAGAGTTCCTCAACGGAACACATGCAGTTCAGCGGGACCACCGAGAGAGATTCCTACCCGGATAATGATTCCACCACCTTTAGAACTGTTTCTTTCAACAGTGTTGGATTGATTGTATCTGATGCGTTGTTCCCTCCAAATTAGCAGACGCATTGAATCGCTTGCCAATAGGAACCAGAACTCATCTCTGAAGAGTACAGAAGCCCATTGCTGCCTTGTCCAGGAAGTGTGTTCTACTGGAAACTTAAACATAAAAGGACACATCTCTTTCGATGGTTCAGTGACAACTGGTCATCTTGCATAGAGCAAGCGATTTCGCACCGTAGTAACGTAAATCTTGTTCATGAAACAACAAAACGATTTGCAACGTGTTAAGGCACTATAGGGCTTGTCCTCCTTCGGGCCGAATGAGCTAGAAAATGATCTTTCATAGGCAGTGGCGCAGCTGCCAATGTGCTAGGCGGTGCCGTGCATCGAGGCCCTCAAGCTCAGACGGCCCCTCAGACCCTGACCACCAAGTGAGCCAAATTTGCGATATTATTGAAAAAAAAGTTAGTTATTTTCAATCTTTTCATTTTTCTATAAACTGTTACTTGAAAATAAACTTCAAGTTTCATGAAAAAAAACCTTACCATACTTATTATTACATCTTAAAACACCTACACAAAAAGCAATTAATTCTCAGTTACATTCTATTTCTAATAACAATATGATTCATAATAAGCTCAGCAGCCGCCAATCCGGTAGTGTCGCTGATTAGTGTCACTGACTGCGGTGCCGTAGGGCCCGGGTTCGAATCCCGGAGGAGAAGGCATGGGTGTTTGTAAATGTATAGTGCCTTCGCGGCATGAAAGTACTCTAAATAGCAGTCGAGCCGCAAGTCCTCTCGTGAGGTTGGTGGAAGAGGAAGAGAGGTGGAAGGCCCTTGACCACCCCAGGGTGTTTTCCCTCAAAATTGGGGCGGGCCCGAGCAAAATCGTACTATCACCTGCATGGTGCTCAAAACCAAGGCTAACGACAGGTGTAAAAATCTACCCCTTGGCCACGATGAATTTCGTGGACCTTGATCTGATGTTACTGTCGATCAGGAGGCATAAGTAACAACACAACATAATAAACTAGTTTTCTGTTTCAATATTTCGCAATCTTAGCCATATCTGCTATACACTGATGTAATTTTGTCCCCCTTCCTCTGCTCTTTTGCAGAAGTGTGATTTTTTAAAAAATAATTTTAATGATATTGTAATGTACTTTCTTGTTCATGCATATTTTTTGCGTCATTTCCTGTCTATCTCGGTGGGCTATTTTATAGCTCTAAGCCCTCTGGTGGATGAGTTCGATCAACCCGAATAAATAAGTAAATAGCTAGGGATCCCCAACGACGTTTTGTAGAGCAGCATTACAATTCTCCTTCCTTTTAACGTCAGTAAGTACTCGAGCACATACGAATTGTATTGGATAAATTATAAAACTAAAGTTATGGATAAAAAAAAAGATACCCAGTGGTACGGTTAAACGCAAACAACGCCAAGATTAAATAGAAAATAAAAATTGTAGCTTTGTATAATTAAAATATTCATATATCTTTATTTTTGTACTTGATGAAATCCAACCAAGCTAGGGCCCTCATTTTATCCCCCACCAGGGCCCCCGGATACCTAGCTACGCCATTGCCCATAGGTGTTGAAACTTGAAGACGACCAAGAACATGTCTTCTAGAGACAGAATCTTCAGATATAAACTAATCCTACAGTCATCGGACCACATTGCGAGACACATTGAGATATCTAGCAGCATCATCTTCATACGACTGGTCGTCAACTTAAGGAATCGAGTAAGCGACTTCTCCTAAACATTGCTAGACTCTCTGAGACATTGCCAACATTCATTGAAAATCAACAATTATGCACAAAAAAGTTCACACGAAGTTGCGACAATTTGAATTTTTCACCCTTCCACTGCTAAATAAGTATCTATTTCTTTAAAATAAAAGTGGTAACTATCGTTTTTTGCATAAAAAGTTCGTTACTATTATTCATATACACCAATGATTCCCAAAGGGGTCTATGACAACCTGCAAGGGTCCACACCAGCAAAATAATAATTTAGGGGTTCATGACGTGTAAATGGGGACTATGATAGTGGTTCTCATTAAACCAGTTCATGACTTTAATCTTTAAAAAAATTTGATCTAGAGGAAACCAGATTTTACCAATTTAACATATACTAAACTAGACGTTACCCGCCCGCTTCGCTGGGTATTACATGATGCTTTATAAATTTTTACTGCTTATATATATGTATAAATTATTGATATCTAAGTCTTAGCACATTAAGAATTCGACTATATTGAAAAATATACTTATACCTGTAACTGTCGCCTGTTGATAAAAAAAAAAAAAAAAAAAAAAAAAAGGGCAGAACTCATTTAATTTGAATTTTCTAAACACCTCTAAAATTGTGAAGTATAGAATGATGCTTGGTCTTTCGTAACCCAAAAACCAAGTGGATTCCCACAAAACCAATTTTCGGTGGATCTCTTCTCCGTAAATTGAACATGCAAGCCAAATTTCAAGTCTAAATCTAACAGAAAAAAACAAAAGTTTTACTATCAATATCCCCGTAATCCCGTTGAGAGCCGTTTTCCAAAATAACCGCTCTTAGCGGATTTCAATTCAACAAAAGAAAAATGCAATCCAAATTTCATTATTATAGTCCTTGTAGCTCGAAAAAAGTAATTTTTTTTGTCAATACGTCCCAGTAACCCCCTGCACCCCCAGAACTTGATTTGCTTAAAATACATTCTTAGTGGATCCCTATTCAACAAAAGAAACATGCTTAACAAATTTCAAGTATATGGGTCTAACAATTAAAAACAGGAATTTTTTTCTGTAACTCCTCTTGACCCCTCGCAAACATCCTTAGGGGTCAATTTTCGTTTTACTCTTTGTTAGAGGAACTCTATTCCATGAAAGGAACATGCCTACCAATTTTCAAGCAGGAGGATCAAATAGTTTAAAAATGGAAATATTTATCGATTACACCTCTTAATCTCCCGAAATTAAACTTGGTAGTTTATATTCACGAAACCCATTTTGTAGCGGTTCTCTACTTTACGAAAGGAATCCGCTTATCAAATTTCAAGACTGTACGTCTAACAGTTTAAAAATGGGGATAATTATCTATAACGCCACTTGAGCCCCCGCAACGCCACTAGGGAGTCTGTTTTCACAAAACCCATTTTGAAGGGGAATTGCACTCTATGAAAGGAATCTGCTTAGGAAAATTTGAAGAATTCCAATAAATTAAAAATGCAAAAACAATTATCTATAACGCCACTTGAGCCCCCGCAACGCCACTTCGGGGTCGATTTTCACAAAACTCATTTTGTAGTGTATCTCTATCCTATGAGAGGAATCTTCTTACCAAATTTCAAGACTGTGAGTCTAATAACTTAAAAATCGGAATTTATAACGCCCCTTAAACCCCCAGCCCCCGCAACACCCCTTGGGGGTCAATTTTCTTCAATCCCGTTTTGTAGCGGATATTTATTCCATGAAAGAAACATTCCTACCAATTTTCAAGGAGGTAGGTCAAGTAGTTTAAAAACGAATATATTTATCTATTACGCCACTTAATCCCCCGCAACGCCACTTAGAGGTCTGTTTTCACAAAACCTTCTTATAGCTGATCTCTACTCTGTGAAAGAAATCTATTTATCAAATATAAAGACTGTGCGTCTAATAGTTTAAAAATGGAAATAATTATCTATAACGCCTCTTAAGTCCCGCAACGCCACTTGGGGGCAATTTTCACGAAACCCATTTTGTAGCGTATCTCTACCCTATGAGAGGAGTCTGCTTACTAAGTTTCAAGACTGTACGTCTAATAACTTAAAAATCAGAATTTATAACGCCCTTAACCCCCCCCCCCGCCCCGCAACACCCCTTGGGAGTCAATTTTCCCCAAACCCGTTTTGTAGCGGATATTTACTCCATGAAAGAAACATTCCTACCAATTTTCAAGCAGGTAGGTCAAGTAGTTTAAAAACGAAAATATTTATCTATTACGCCACTTAATCCCCCGCAACACCACTTAGAGGTCTGTTTTAACATAACCTTCTTTTAGCTGATCTCTACTCTATGAAAGAAATCTATTTATCAAATATAAAGACTGTGCGTCTAATAGTTTAAAAATGGAAATAATTATCTATAACGCCCCTTAAGTCCCGCAACGCCACTTGGGGGCAATTTTCACGAAACCCATTTTATAGCGTTTCTCTACCCTATGAGAGGAACCTGCTTACTAAGTTTCAAGTCTGTACGTCTAATAACTTAAAAATCGGAATATATAACGCCCCTTAAACCTCCCACCCCGCAACACCCCTTGGGGGTCAATTTCCCCAAAACCCATTATGTAGCGAATATTTACTCCAGGAAAGAAATTTACCTACCAATTTTCAAGCAGGTATGTCAAGTAGTTTAAAAATGGATATATTTATCTATTACGCACCTTAATTCCCCGCAACGCCATTTAGAAGTCTGTTTTCACAAAACCCGTTTTGTACCTGATCTCTACTCTATGAAAGGAATCTATTTATCAAATTTAAAGACAGTGCTTCTAATAGTGTAAAAATGGAAATAGTTATCTATAACGCCCCTAAGCCCCTGCAACGCCACTTGGGGGTCAATTTTCACCAAACTCATTTATTAGCTTATCTCTACTCTCTGAAAGGAATCTGCTTACCTAATTTCAAAATTGTACATTGAGTAGTTTAAACATGGAAACAATTATTTATAACGCCCCTTAACCTCCAGTAACGCCCCTTGCGTTTCGAATTTCGAAAAATCCGTTCTTAGCTGATGTCTACTCTATGAAAGGAACATGTCTACCAAATTTCAAGTCTGTAGGTTGAATAGTTCCAGAGATATCGTGATTAGTCAGTCAGTCAGTGAGTGAGTCGCTTTTCTCCTTTATATATATAGATTTAGTGAGGTTAATTTGTGGTTACTCGGTGACAACATAAATTTTATCAGAATCAGGATCATTTCAGCATTTCTTTCGAAACTTAAGCTAAAGAAGTACAATATTGGACGTTGAAAATTTTCTTAATTTGTCACAGTTTGTCAGTACATTTTAACCTATGTTCAACTAGGTTTGAGATTGCTTTTTTTATAGTAATACAGCAGAGTAGACAATGATTTCATACAGTCACTTTGAAAAAAAATTTGTCGTATTACAATAGGAACTGATCAGAACAGGTCCTAACAAAGATCTTAAACGAAAGTTTAGAAACGGATGTCGGCAATTTTGGCTTTTAAAAGACATACCTGATATTTATCGCAAATTGTGGAATATAGTGAGAAAGTTTTTAATTGCTTTTCCTTGTGAGGACAGTTTCACTGAGTTTGCCAATTTCAAAAACAAAAAAAGAAAAGGAAAGAAATAAAGAACTGGCTCACTTACTAACAAAGGAGATTTAGGGTTAATCCTGGCTAGATTGATATAAAATGTTGAAAATTTGTTTTTGAAGCACCAGATTCATCCCTGTCGTTAAAAGCATTTGTTTGTTGTTCATTTATTTTAAGTATTAATTTGATTTTAATTCATTAACATGCACTTCTTAAGTTTTAAACGCTGCACTTCATTACAGTTAGAAAATTAATTTTTTAAAGTAGTAGCCCCAACTACCAAAAATACATTTAAGTTGATAAATTTTCAAAAATTTAATATTAGTTAAGCAGGGGTCTACCTGAAACTGAAAAACATGGCAAGGGGTCTATGAGACAAACAAGTTTGGGAACCTTTGATATACACTATTATAATGACTTTATACAGATCGTCAAAACACATTTATTCAAGTGAGAAATTCTTGAAAGGTTGTCTAGTACAATTCTTCTGCAAATGAGTCCACAGTTCAATAGTCTCTTTCGCTGTAAAATCTTTAAACCGCTCGTCTAAAACATACTCATTAACATGAGAAATTCCGGAAACATTGCCCAGGACTATTTATCTGCAAATAGGGCCACAGTTCAATAGTCGCTTTCAGAAAACGTCGTTACTCGGTGATTCCACGCAGAGTTCGTTCTTCGCTCGCCCTCTCTACATCGTCCTGTATCTGGTCCGAGCCTCTGGCCGGTTCTCTCCGGTCATTCCTCTCGCTGCCCAGATTTCTCATGGTCCCCTTCTCCGCGCTTTCCTTTCATGTCTTGTCCATCGACCCTCATAGCATGGGATCTTTTACAGCACATAAAGGAGCTCTCCTCTCCAGACACGCTGTCGTCTGAGATACGTGAGAAACGGTCCACTCAGGCCGGAGAATATTCCAGCCCTCGAAGGGGTGGCCGGGGGAAGAGGTGTCAGAATTCTTGACCACTCATTTAGGCAACTTTTCCCCAGCAATAAGAGAAACGGAGTGGACCTTTTCTCTATTTGCTTGTGCACTTGGTGACGGTGCTATCCACTATACTAACACCTTGGGGACTATTCTGGGGAAAAATAATTAATTCAACCAACCTTCGACGATCAAGAAAGCGTGATTATGTAAATGAAGTTTATAATATAAATTCTGTTTTCGCGAGTTTGTGAGTTGGCAAGTAGGATTTAACACAGATTCTGCGAGTTAGTTGAAGATTGAAAGATAGTGGAATCAGTAAGGGAAAAAGATTACAGAGCGTAGATCCAACGACGTTGATCAAGCCCGATAGAGATCACCTGCAAGTTTCCAGTGTAGGATCCACTGCGTAAAAAGTACAAGTATCGTGAGCTTGTTTAATTAGAAGTTAGCTTATTAGTGTGCGATGTAGTTATTTTTGAGCGTATTTAAACTGTCTTAGATTCAGTTGAGGGTCTGTAGTAGTATCTTCATGTTATAGAATCTCACCTCCACGCTCTACTATTTGATCACCTATCTTAATTAGATTGCTATTGTGTCGGATTGATATTTTGGTAACAATAAATTAATTAGATTGAAATCATGTCTGATGATCATTCAGTTTCTCCCACACACCTAGCCGGGTTTACAGGTAGACAAGGGGTTTCAGAGGCAAGCAGGAACCGACAGGTATTACAACTTTCTCAACAATTAGAGACAGGAGAAAGGGTACTTCACACTATGAATTTCATCTTTGCTGCCCTTTTAATATTGGTGAGCTTTGAAATTATGTTATGCCTTAACTTTTGGAGACCAGTGTACAATGAAAGCAAACAAGATTCTATAAAGAAACAAAATTCCTAGCAAAAGACACCGAAACTTTTAATGCCATTTGAACTTGAATCTTTTCTCGAAGATAAGGTAATATGGGGAAAAACTCAGAAATTGAAAGAAATGTAAGTTTATTTTTAATTAAAAAAACCTATATTTGTTTGTTTAGAAAACATACCTATTCAGTGGAGTGAGAGAGTTATGTTAACGTCATACTCTACGGCAACACGAGGGCTATAATTTTAATCTATGGTCAAGTGACAAGGACGACACCTGAGCTGGCACCCCTTTCCTAACTACCACATCACACCAATCGGAGGACATTGAGCTTCGACAGATTTAACGTGCATCGACCCTCTCTACGCGGCGGGTCTTCAGTGTCACCAGAACTTGAACCCATGACACTTCGGACACGAGTTGAGTTGCAGGGATGTCTTAAGACATTTTGAGGCCCCGGGCCTAGACAAATCTTAAGAATTTTTTGGTCCCTGGGCCCCTATGCAGAAGTAGGCCCTACCTAATATCTTTAAAAGTAAGGGGTATATAGCATGTATTGCCAAATACTCTTTCAAACAAATAAATATGCACGACTCACAATCTCCAAAACCTAGGCCCAAACCGGCTCGACCGATGGCCGCATTTCGACTCAATGAATTGGATGATAGTTCATGGTATAGGCCTAGGCAAAGACATGGACAGCAGTCATCACATAATAATACAGTCTTGCCACTTTTGTCAGTTGACATGCAGTTTGAAATTCCCTCTGTTTTGCGGAGAATATACAGTAGAACGTCGTTTATACGAATCAATTGGGACCGGACATCGTTCGGATGCGCGATTGTTCAGATAACCGAATGCGATCCATGCAGTATATGATACTGGACACTATACAAATATTGAAAATCATCACATGCGGTAAACGTGCTTGAAGAAAAGCAAAATAGGGGCAAAATGTCTCAATTTTACCTTGATTGTGGAAAATAATCACTTATTTTTCGCTGTACCATTTTACTCAGTAGTTGAGTAAGAGCACTCTGATTGTTGTTCGTACCATTCCATAACTGTCTCTAACGCTTCGTTGTTGTTGTCCTCGTCTTCATCCGTTTCATTGTCGACAGGCTCGGATTCTTCTTGCGCGGAAGTCACAATCTCGTCATCATTTAGCATTTGAAATCCACAGTCTTCTGCATATCATGTCATCCAGGTTTCTACATCAACAAAACTCAGCAAAAGAGCTCGTATACACCCTCTCATGTGGAAACAAACTGACACATTTCCGCGTAGATGTTTACCAAATCACACAACTGAAATCCCCCTCCCCCCAAATATCCCTCACATTGGGTTTTCCCGTCACTTTTGGCCTCACGCAAAACAACTGTTGAGCATTGCACTGTTCGAAAACGTATCCGGGCTTTGATCCGGATATTTGACGCTCCGGATAATAAACGTTCGGATAAACGACGTTCTACTGTATGCGGAAATAATACTTGAGCATTAAAACTATCCGGATCACGATCTTATTAAGACAAAATCGAGAATGAAACGAAGCCCCCACCAAGGGGCCCAATCGACCCTTGTCTTAAGACGTCCCTGGCTGTTTGAGGGTCTGAGAACTATATAACGCGTTTAAAAGGCTTAGCGTTATACAGTTCAAAGACCCTCAAACAAAGAGGTTGAAAATGGCCCTGCTTGTGCATCCAAAAATAAACATTTTTGGATGCACAAGCAGGGCCATTTTCAACCTCTCCGCGCCCTAGGCATTTCAAATTGTTTCACACCCTCCACTATTTCCAGAGCATCCCCCTCCTTCAGTTCTTACCTTGCCAATTTTGGTTGAGGCGTTATTTTCTCTCAACACACTCTCTTACTTTTTCCTTTACTTTGTTATTTTTCTTTACTCTTTGGAGAGTCTTTCCATTATCCACCACCTATGAACCCGCCGTGTCTTTGACTGCAAACCGTAAGAAAAGGATAGTGGTATGGTTTGGCCACTCTTGTTCACTTCTTACCCTACAGCATCACAGTCCAGTCACCCTTTTGTAAGTTAGTAAATTAATGAAATCGTTTGCAATTACAGTATAGAGCAGGGATGGCGAACCTTTTTGAGACGTGGGTCAAATTTTGTTCATATTTTTTTTAGTACTAGCTCGTGAGTCACTAATGCCCATTTGCATACGAGTTAAGTTTAAAAATTTTTAACTAAGTATTTTTAAAAGTAAGTATCTTTAAAATTCAATTGGCTTAACGAGTAAAAATAAGCAAGGTTTGACGATTTAAAATTATTTAGTAGGGCTAAAAGTTCTTAAGTGTTTGGTGCAAATGGCAATGAGTGTTTGAATGAACTAGGAGTAACGAAAATTACATTCTACATATATTGTGAAGTATTATTTATTAGTATACATATATATCGCTAATAATATTATTCGGCCACCTTCCCTTGCATATTTTCTGACAGATATATATATATGCCTGCCTTTTTTGATAAAATGGCATAGTCTAGCTCTGTTAAAGTTGTATGCAGTCACATTACATGTTCTATCAAATTATTTGGAAGAATCAAAAATGAAGAAATTTTTACAGGGATTAATAACATGTCTGTCATTAATAACATACTCGAAATAGTAATATACCAAAATCTAGTCTTCGCTCTTTTGGTCAATTTTATTTTTTTAAGGGATTGAATTTCTTTTTTCATACCTTAGTTAAGATTTTACTAATTTCGCCCAGTGGGAAATGTGATAAATCTGGTAAAAATTCAACAACTTTTTCTCAAAAAAGTAATAAATTGTGTGGTGAATTCAAACTCTGTCATGCAGAATTATTTTTTTAATGGTATTTAAATAGCTAATTTCTTCAGTTTTATTTTTAATAAATGATTTCTTAATTTTTTTCACTTCCCATAATGAAGTGGCTTTTTTAGTATTTAATTCTTCTTTCAGCCTCAAATGATTTATTTATTTATTTTTAATTTTTTACTGCTTTTGCTTATTTTAATTTCTTTTTCTACAATAATTTTGAAATTCTTCACATTCAATTTCCCTTGTGACGTCGTCACAATGGAGAAAGCGCCTCTATTCATAAACATTTCCACAGCTGGAGAAAACTTGTTTTTAGCTGCATTGTGTTATATCAGGCAGCTGGACCGTCGGCGTCGGTGTGTCTGGGGGACACTATGGACCGGGAATCGCTGCATTATTTTCTATTCATGGGTAGTGATTGTACGTCTTGAATGCTGGTGCCTCTGCAGGCGGCGGCGAGATGTTTGAAGTGCCAGATGTCAGCCGGGCCCTTGTCGCCGGGAACCTTTGAGAGGGACCGGACTTTTGGCATCTCTGCACGAATGGATGACGTGCAAGACCGTTGGTGCCGGGTGCAAAACCTGAGGTCGGCCAATGGGATTGATGAGGGTGTGGAGTGAACCCGCCCCTAGTGTTTAAAGAGTGGACTTCAGAAAGAGAGAAAGAGGACTCCTGAAGACTCCTGATAGACTCCCACGAGAGATTCCCGGAATTGAACCCTGCGGACGAAGGAAGAGATTCCGGACAGACTCCCCGAGAGATACCCAGGAGAGAGGCCTGCTGACGAAGGGAGGAGCAAAGAGACTCCGGAAAGACGGCTGATAGAATACAACGAGAGATTCTTTAATAATTAGCTTAGCGTACATTTTCAATGTGGTGCCAAGACGTTACAGCTAATTAAATTGGTGGCAGCGAGCTGGGATTGGCATTTAGCTAATTAATTAAATGCGCGAATCTTTTTTATCTTACACTATTAAAATTCGAAGGTAAACAAACGTATGTATGTATGTATCTATCTATCTATCTATCTATCTATGTGCGTCTATCTTCTCACGAACAGCACCACGCAGAAAGTCGCGGAAGGTACCAAAAGATCGGGAATTTTCCGGGGAAGCCGTATTGCCTATTTATATTCCGATATTGTAATTAGTTAAAAAGATATTAATTAAAAACCTTAAAACGCCGAATTATTTTACTCCTGCCGGTTGCTTACTTGGCGGAACTTCCCTTCCGTTTCGGCCGAGCGGTAATCTTACGTTTTCCACCATATTAAAATTGTCATCCGATTTTCGGTGTCGAAATTAGACAAAACATAATTACAGAATCGGAAAGATCATTTATTTCGCCACAACACGGTGTAATTTTTTTTGTAATATAACGATATTTCTATTTTTTTCGAATTTTTTAAAATAGTGTTAAAACTGATGCGTTTTTATGAAAATTATTTCTAAATCGTTGGGTATGAATTACTTTTCGTGTTATTAAATCGATATTCTACACTAATTAATTTCAAGCCTTTCTCTTTTAGAACCATTCATTTAAAAAATAAAATTCCCAAAACTTTTTTTTAAAGAATTTTTAAAAAGTAGTCTTAATTTTTACTTCACATTGAATAACTTCGTCATTTATGAAGATAATCTCACAAAATCTTTTTTCCGTGTGTACAGTAATATTATGCGTAACATATACGAAGATTGAAAAAAATTGCTTCAAAATTACGGATTTTAAAAAAAGAAATTGTGATTTTCGTAAACTTATGTTTTTCTGAGAAATAAATTAAAAAGTAGTAATTTGTACATTTTTATTTCAAAGTACGTTATTTTTGCAAATAGTTGGTGATGTTGAGAGCATTAACGTAAAAATTATGCCCTTAAATGAAGGTAATGATTTTTAAAATACGCGATTTTACATTTAGCCAAACATTGGCGTCGAAAATTAGCTTTGCGCCAAAGACTTCAGACCTGTTTCGCCTTCGACCGCTCTAACTCAAGGGTTACACTAAAAAAATTCTGCCTTAAACAGGAGGAAATCAGTAACTTTGGCGAGTAAAAAAAAAAAAAAA